>JAXGGA010014620.1:0-31562 GCA_038373865.1 Uloborus plumipes
ATAAAGTAAATTAATTGAGTCATTCTTTATCCACATTCAGATTTACACAAACAGTGGATGAAGGACTTCTATTTGTACTCTGTCACAAATCATACAAATACATGCGGCGAAAAATCAGTTCACTTCACTTCAAGCCGGTTTTTCAACACATAATACTGATCTGGACACAGCTTTTATACATTCAATAAAATATGATTCAGCTTAGGCTTTTTTCTTGGAGGGAGTGGTAAAAAAGTAGGGAAAAAAAACCATCCTTGGAGTATTTCTCCTTTCTGATTACTTTTAAATGTTATGACTTCCTGACGCTCAATCAGTGGCAACAGCATTAACATGTGAGAGCTTGCGCAGGTTCAAAAACGACCCCAGCCATTTTTGTTTAAATTTCTTGGAATTTCATAGCCAGATAAGGAAACCATCTTTTTGGTAGCTGAAAATGTGTTCTTGATTGATGTGAGGGTGTGGTTGGAATTCTCCTAAACCCTTTTCATTCTTGCAAAAAAGGGGGTCTTGCGAACACTGGGGTCGGTCACAAAGTCCTCCAAGTGAAACGATACCTCTGGGGGTGTTGGGCCTAGGGTTTGCTCGACCCTAGGTTCTGGTTCAAAATTAAGAACAGAGCGCTCTTCAGGGTCCTATCCCGGTTAAACCACGAAGCTGTGGTAGGTACGGGGGACCCTGGAGTGTGAAATGAAATGAACACTGGGGTCGTTTTCAATACTCGTTCGAGCACTTGTGTGACAAATAACGGCGCAAGCTCTCGCGAGTTAAGAATGGCACATGTTCCGTTATTACGCTACAATATTGCAAGAAATGAGCAAATCATGAATTCATGAACTTTCTGATTTATTGATAGTATAAAAATTAAGTGAACTTATTGTAAACTGAACAATTTAGTATTTAAAAAATCTAGTATGGACCCCACACTACTTCCTTTTACGTGTAAATTTCTTAGTAGTTGCCTTAAGTGCTAAAAAAAGTGCTTGGAGTGAACAAGGCAGGGGGGGGGGGGTCAGGGGGTCAAACCCCCCCCCCCCCCGAAATTTTCAAACCTCAAAAGTTTTAAAAAAGTATTCGAGTAAAAAAAAAAAAAGATTTCAAGGTTTGATGATCGGAGTTCCCCCCTTCTCTTGAAGTTGTGACAGGTCTGAGGTTTTTGATGATATAAAGAAAAATTAGAATAATAAAAATTAAAAAAATCATTTGAATAAACTTGAATAGCTCTGCTCACTATTTCGCCAAAGGAGTTTTTTTCGATCTTTTCCACTTAAAACTTAAATTATTCCGTCTCTCCTGCCGGTCTATAATCTTTAACGGGATAACCAAAATTTATGGCACTTGTCGTTGAGATTCTTTTATCATGGAAAAAAAAGAAGATCCTCTCCTTTACGCCATAAAACAAGTGTGCGGTCCCCTTTTGGGCTTACTGTGAACAAATTAGCAAAAAGTATACAAATTTTTGAAAGCTTCTATCTCTTAACATATTGATCACAGTAATAACAGATACATATGTTTAAATCAGTAATTGTTATTATCAATGGAGAGGTGATGAGTTAATGAAAATGCTTTCTTTGTTTTTTGGGTGTGAAGTGTTTTGTACTATATTTCCCGACCCCTATAGCACATAGCAATTTATCGTCGCACTCCTTTATGTTCCTTCCTTCGGTCCCACGGATTCCACGTCACCAAGTCGCAGAGAAGGAGGGCAGCAAGGGGTAAACTCAATTGGTCAACACCCCAGGAAAGCGATCTAGAAAAGTAGTCCAGAGTATAGCCCAAAGCAGGGATATGAAAGAAATTCCCTGTCGAAGGGAGCCAGACACTTTCTGCCCCCCCTTCTCTTCCTTGCATTTATCATTGATGAGAGGGGCTTGATTTACCAAGAAGTCCATGAGGCTCGGCCTAGAGCCGCAGAGTCCCCACCTTGGGAGGGGGGGGGGAGACAAAATCAGACGAAATTGTAAATTATAACAAAGTATGATTTTAATATGGAAATCATGAAGTTGAAAATCAAAGATTGTGCTTTCAACTCTGCACTACTTCGATACACTTTTCAATGAAGCCCATCCAGATGTTCAGGGCCCGATTTTGAAATTTAAGGTCTGCCCTACTGTCTTAAAGTTCCTAAATTGGACACTGATGGTGGAAAACTAAAATTCATGAGCCCTTCTAACTTAGCGAGCCCGGGGCCATGCCCAGGCTGCCCTCCCCTTTCGCAGGGCCAGGCCAAGATGCGAAATTTTTTGATAAGAGCTAGAACTATTTTGAAGGGCCTATATGCCAGCCCCTCAAACCCATTTGGTCAAACCAATATCCTATATGCCCGGTATACTACGTATTGTTATGGAAAACATCTATATTCTAGCAAGTACAGAGATTTATATGTGCGAAAATTTTTCGTTAAGTAAAAGGCCCGATTAACTTTTGTGCCCCGAACGACGAAAAATTTTGATTTTCCCTCCAATAACTGGCTTACCTGCGAACCAGGCCGAACATTATTAATTTGCAATTAGTTACCGCCCGTAAGCCAGGGCTGAGGCAGAACTGAAGCAAATGCACCCACAGCTCGATCATAGCATCCTAAGACTGCAGTTTCGCCCTTATTATGGGCTCCTCAGTTAGGAATAGCCAATGATCGAGCCGGAGGCAAAAATTCTCTTAATGTAGCTAAGATAGCCAACAAACTGGTAGTTAAAGTGAATTTATCTTACCAGCGAGCGTCCGCAAACTATGGTGCGGCTCAACTCGAAATTTGAAGACAAAAGCTGGGTAATGTGCAATTAATTACCGCCCGTAAGCCAGGGCTGATTAAGAGGATTTTTGCCTCCAGCTCGATCATTGGCTATTCCTAACTGAGGAGCCCGTAATAAAGGCGAAAATGCAGTCTTAGGATGCTATGATCGAGCTGTGGTGCATTTGCTTCAGTTCTGCCTCAGCCCTAGCTTACGGGCGGTAACTAATTGCACACTACCCAGCTTTTGCCTTCAAATTTCGAGTTGAGCCGCACCATAGTTTGCGGATGCTCGCTGGTAAGATAAATTCACTTTATCTACCAGTTTGTTGGCTATCTTAGCTACATTAAGAGGATTTTTGCCTATGACTTGATCATTAGCTATTCCTAACTGAGGAGCCCATAATAAGGGCGAAACTGCAGTCTTAGGATGCTATGATCGAGCTGTGGGTGCATTTGCTTCATTATTAATTTTTCCAGGGGGGTGGGGGAGGGTATACACTCAATACAAATTACCAAAATACCTCGCCCTTACATGCAAATGTATTAAATAGGGGGAAATGGGCATGATCGGGAGAAATTTGCTTCTGAACTGATTTCAAAGAAAGTAAAATTAAAACCATAATCAGACTCCCGTGTTCAACCCCTATCGTAATGAATAAATTTCAAAATACTTACTAAAATGAAAAATATTCCCCTTCTCCCCTCGATCCAACGGGTTTCGAGTGAATGCATACAGTTTATCTTCCTTCTCTCATCTCAGGTCATCTTTTTGACTTAACCATTCTTTGCATGATGATGGAAATTTCCATCATAACATTTAATGTGGATAAAAGGGTAAACAAAACCAGTGTAATTTACATTTGTTGCTGCTGGCAACTTTTTACAACGTCGTAGCATAAAACGAAACACAATTGTCAAAAAAAAAAAAAAAAAACCACGTCACTGTTAATTACCGGATTTGAACTTATCACCCCACTGTTTGTTTAACTCGAATTTCAAAACCCTTTCCGATTCTGAGCAAAAGGCACATTTAAGTAGAGAGATTTAGTATTCCTATTCAGTTTTAACTTATTTTAAAAAGGAACAAATTTTGAACATCTACTTTTCATTGAAAAGTTCATAATTTTTAATTTAAAGTGATTTCGTTACTTTTCAGGTTTTTTAACAGGCACTATTCCTTTTAAGGGACTTCTCAACTTTTTAAAGATGCTTAAGGAAAACAGGAAATGAAAATGCATGCTGTTCCCTTTTAATCAGCATTTTATTTATTTTTTATTTTACTTTAACAGTATCCTAATACTATTATAAATGCGAAAGTTTGGATGGATGTTTGTTCCTCTTTCACGCAAAACTACTGAATGGATTTTAATGGAACTTTTACCATTATGTAGCTTATGCATCAGAATAACATATAGACTATAGTTTATCACGATATTCGAAAAAGTTCGATTGGTAGCGCTTTTTCATTCCAATTTAAGGTACATTTGTGGCATAAATGCGAAGGCTTTCAACAAACTAATTCAATATTTAGTGCATCATCTCAACTCCTGTTGATAGCTAGAATTGCGTGCATCATTTCCACTTTTTGCATTAAATGTCCAAGGCTTTTCTCAAGTCAAATCAAAAAGTATTTTTTTCAGCTTCATGGTTAATATCCAGGCTTTTACATAGACATTGAAAACGCTCGTATCCGCTCGCTAACGAGCTTTTACAATGATTTGTATTTAAAAGATTTTGTAGTCTTAGTTTGTAAGTAGAATATTTACCCTTAAGCAATGTGTTTTTTATTGTGCTTTGAAACGTGCAAATATTATTTTGTAGAATAAATTGTATTCCTTTATTAGTAGATTGGTCACTGCATCAATTATTTTCACGAGTTTTGTAAAGATGTGTTTTAGAGTATCTGTAACGTAATCGCTCGAAGAGATTGGCAACTAATAAATTTATTAGGTTCATTATTTTAAAATTTGATGGAGCTTTAAACACAACTTAACGACATTTCTTAAATTTGTTTGTGTTGATTGGGAACTTTCTCGAAGAACTTAGAATTGGACAGTTACTTAGTATCCAATCGACCAGAAATCTTGCCAAATTTGTTGCAATAAGATTTTAATAACTAAGATTCTCGGTGATTTTTTCAACTGACGCCAGTTTTTGTGCCAAAGACTGCGTAATGATACTTTACTTCTTACACGACGTAATCAAAATAAAACTTATTGTCTGATATTTTTCGACTGCGAAAAAATCTTAAGCATCAAGATAATACTCCCACATTTAAAAAGTTTAGTTTTTTTTTCTTTTGGTAGCCGATTCCGTATGTATCCATTAAAAACCTTTTTAAAGTTATTGTAAAAACGAAAAGTAATCCGCATGCTAATTATTAAAACCCCTAAGAAAGACTAAAATTACTATTAATTTGCGTGTTTGCACAAATAATTGTCAAATATTTCCTATTAATTTCGAAATCATTTTGGACAAAAACTTTTAGTGTCGTTATATGGTCCGCTATAGTATGACTATTTCACTCTGACAAAAATTAGTGATATAATAATACTTAAGGTATTTTAATAAAGTAGGGAGGGGAGCAAAACTATCCTAGGTCTCCCAAAACAGTTACCGCAAATTTGGCGACATTTTAAAAATCGTCTAAGCGGTGTGTTTTGAGTTCTTTCAGTTCAGGAAAAAAAAATAAATAAAGGTGAGCATATATTGTTTCTCCATAAAAAAAAAAGCTTTGAAATTCTTTAATTATTTTTTCTTCAATTTTTCAAACATGATGTCGTCATAAATTCTGATATATTTATTTGAAAAATAATGCAGGAGAGGAGAAAGACTCCTTTCCTTCTCCCCAAAAGCCTATTGATTAACGTGTTGTCCATTACCTCAGTTTCGCTCTCCTTCCTGTTAGTCCAACATACTCCCAATCATAGGCGGCTGGTGCACCAAGAAATTGGGGGATCAAAAGAAGTTTGTGAGGAGCTTAGGGTGGCACCCTAAAGCTGTTTTTTTTTTTTTTTTTTGTAAAATTTGGCTATATTATTGGATTTTAACAAATGACCTCTAAAAACTTTAATACAGTCTCAAAAGCAGGATGGATTTTACTGTAGATATCCCCTTTGCAATTCAAAGTTCCTTTCTTGTGAAACAAGATGAGGAAAAAAAAAACATTTTTGTGGTATTTTCAGTTTTTAATTTTCATGAAAGAAATCAATCCACCCAGTAAATAGCTGACCGTTAATTTTTCGCTCTAAAAAGCGCTCTTTACTTTCGGAAGTGAAGGGGAGCAGCTGACTCCTTGCTTCCCCCCTTCCGAACAAGCAGCCTATGCTCCCATTGCATCATAAGACTTGTAACCTCTTGTTTATTTTTTTTTTCAAACAAACTTTCTTCATTTTGAAACCCCCCCCCCTCCCCGAAAAAAAAATCCTGGCTACGGACTTGGAGCAAGGTAACAATTCAAATATTTACTCCCCTAATCTGCCACTCATGAATGATACTCACGAAAGAAACATTTCTTAACTATTTGAATAAAGAGAAGCCTCAGAAAACCACTCAAAGCAAAGACAATATCAAACGCAAAATTAGCTATCGAAGTTCAGTTGAGATGAAGCACTAAATAAAGATTTGAATAGCCTTTAAAAAAATCAGAGATTTTATGAAGAAGTTTCAACTAAAATTGGAATAAAAAAATAAGTACCACTCAGACATTTTTTCTAATTGGTCTCTTTCTCTTGATGTGCCCAGTGAGAACACAAACACAATGTGAAATTTTTAGCGAAATCTGACGGGTAGTTTTCGAGTCTATAAAGGACATTCATACATGGGTTTAAAGATACATACATAGGTACTTACAGTCATTTTTATACATAAAGATAAAGTGGAGTGGGATTTTAGTTTTGGAATATGGTTCAAAGTGGCCACTAACTTTTTTGGGTTAACTGCCACAGCCATTAATTCTTTATAATCCCAAGCATTACTAATTTCAAACTCCGACAATAAGAATTGTGAAGTAAACTTATTGGTACAAAAAGAAACCTTGACAAATAAAATAATTAATACTGTTCACAAAATTTGAGTGTATCAATATAATTTGTAATGGTAAAATATTACAACTTACTCATTCTGATGAAGAATTAAAATTTTCATATGGTGTCAATATGAATAGAACTAAATATAATTTCCAAGAAACGCATGGAAAAATTCTAAAAAAGGAAAAACTCAGTAAATAAACAGAAGTATATTAAAATAATAATGAAATTAAAGTGCAAGAACTTTCATAAAACAGTATTACAGTATCTACTTTTTTTAATATATTTTTTCCTTCTTTATACTGGTTAATTTTTTACAGACTAATGGCATAATTCATTAATTTTTAAATTAAATTTGATACTCCAATACAAAGTTTCTGTTTGAACTGAAGGTACCTTTTTACAGAGTTCCAATGCAATGCATTTTATGAGTTTTTGGAATTGGTTAAAAATTATATGGAAACTAAAATCTAGTGTTGCTTTTATAAAAAAACAGAAGATCCAGTTAGAGCTTTAAGGGAGAAAAGAGAGAGTTTTAAACGATAATATAAAATCAAAAGAAAAACGGAAAATTTAAGACACAAATTTATTATCACTGTTGTTTTAGTTGTTAATAACTTTGGTGGATTTTTTTTTTTTTTTTTAATATTCCAAAAAAGGATTAAAAACACATATCTTACTTAAAGAACAAAACATAAGTGATCCATCGAAAGCTATTCAGTGGAAATACAGAAAATCTTCAATAATCTGCAGGAAATTTATCCATGCTTTCTCATATTTTCAACCCCCACCTCCTGTTTGATGATAATTAACTGAATGTATAGACAAATGCACCCATTTTAATCGAATAAGGAATATTTTTAGAACATATTTATTTTCCCTTTTTCATCTATTGACGTTAAACCATACAAGGTCACTGAAACCAGACTTGATAAAACTTAATTTTACACCTATACTACTAACTGATTTTTAGATTAATTTCAGAATAGTACTATTCAAGGTGTAAAAAAATCAATGATTTAAAAAAAAATAAATAAAAATAATCGGATTTTTTTTATTTAAATCAGATTTTTTTGATTTAAATCGGATTTTTTTGATTTAAAAAAAAAACTAGAAACTTCAGTTATTAATTAATTTTTATTTGTGAACAACTGACCTTTAAGTTTTTAAAAATACAAAAGCACCTTTGAAGTAAAGCTCCACCAGTAAGAAACCCAGAAAAAAATATTCGGAGTCAATCTGAAAATAATCCCGTCTACTAGCTGGGATAAAAATCAAATGGGGCAGGAAGCTCAACCCAATCCTCACTTCATTCAGTAACCCCCCCTCTTAATTTTCTTTTGTTTTGTAAAGCTGGAATATGTTTCATTTCAGCCACTAATAAAGACTGCCCCCTCCCCCGCCCAGTTGCTAATGCAAGGCATAGAAAATTTATCTTCTGTTTGGTTGTTTTTGTTTTTCTTTTCACTGAAAGTATATCACACACATTCTATCTTGTCCCTCCCTCCTCAATTCACTCTTTACAACACCTGCCCTGCACCTGCATGTATTTTCTTTATTTCACATCTTAGACAACAAATAGCACTATTTGTGCATACATATTATTTGAACTGCAACCTTCCAGCATCTGTGGAGGGGGGATGAGTAGGATTACTTTTCCATTTATTAGATCTAAATCAAAGCTCTAAAACAGGGGTGGCCAACCTTTTTAGGGAGAGTGCCACTATCTGGAGAGAAAAAGCTCACCGTGCCACATTGTATTTGTGCCACATTGTATTTTTCCGACAAACAGATTTTTTTTAAAGTTAAAAATAGATTTTAAGTTGGCTGACTATGTAATTCTTACTCAAATGAAACATTTTTTCTCGTAAAACTGAGCAATTGAAATCTAAATGATAATAAAGACAACAAGATAACAAGTCCAAACTTAAGAGTTATCATTAATAAACACTTTTATAGGTTCTGTCAGTTGGCTTACGATTAAAAAAGAAACAAATAACATCAAACATTCTACTCTAAAAATTAAACAGTCTGTACTTAATGTGGTTTATGATTCTGCATCTTTTTTACCAAGTCTTTCATTTTAGGATTAGTTCTTGAGAATCCTAAGAAGTTGAACGTTTTAAGTGCTATCAATTAATATTCAACGGTATTTAGATTTTTCTGCATTCACGACGAAAAATATTTGTTTAGAAGCCTATTTTGAACCAAATTTACTGCAGCATCAGACTGTGTAAATGTGTAAAGTGTGTAAATGTTAAAAAAAAAATTATTGGTACAAATTTCCAAATTTCTGTATAACGTGGATGACTTTCTGTTGAAGTAAGCTCTTATATTTGATTACCGATGCAAAAGGTCAGTAATTCCGATTTGGATTTCAGAAGGAAACAAGTAGTGTCTTGCAGAGAAATAGACAAAGAATATAAAAAGATCAGCATTTTTTTTTATGATCCTGAAAATCATCAAACCTAACACTGAATGAAAATTAAAAATAGAGGTAAAATTTTCTACATATAGCATTGAAAAATTATTAAATTTGTTTTGATACTTTCAGTATTAAATTTAATGTTTTATTTTTTCTCTCCAAATTAGAAAGAAACTGAAGTTTCATCATAAAAGAATGTAGATGGCCTACACTGATTTGGGAAACTTTTTTTTGTACTATCCTTAATTTAAATTACTTAAACGCCTGATAATAAGAGATGAGCTTAACCCATTAATGCCTGCCATTTTTTTTCCAAAGATATTTTGTATACTGGTTGCACGGCTACAGAACACACTTTACAATTGTTATGTGCTGCAATCTGTTAATAATGAATTGAAACAATATCAAAGTAATAATTGAACACTATTATTTGGTTGAAATGTTCAGTTTTGGTAAATTCAAACTCTTTTTGGACCGTCCCTAAAAAGGGACGCTAGGCATTAATGGGTTAATTCATTTGCTATTCTTCATTCCTAAGTAACAAGTCCTCATTGCTTTCCTTCCAAACATTTTAAAAATCACTCCCTAAAATTCTAAAATCTTATGACTATTTATCCTTTGGATAGCTATTGCAGATTTCAATGAAGGAGTAACTTGCCATGCTCTACATGGGCGCCCATAAGGGGGGGGCAAGGGGGGGGGCTCGAGCCCCCCCTTGGAAATTAATATTTTTTCTGCTTTTAGTACTATTTATCCAGAAAAAATTTAAAACTTTTTTTTCTTCACCCATTAATGAATAAGTTATCAAAAATGTCAAATTGTAATAACTCTAATCTGCACTTAAATCGCTTTCAGAATTATAACATTGTGTCTCTTCCTACATTCTTCAATAGAAAAAGAAAGGCAGATTCATGGATGAACCGGCGCCGCATATGCATGGGAAACTCCCCCATGTCTGTTGACTAGCTGTTGGATCATTCCATTTTAAATCAACAAATTTTTAAGGAAGTTGTTGCATCATTATTTTTGATTTCGATGAAAATTTCCCAGACCTGAAGAAAATATATATTTTATTAAAAAAATACACCGTTTGACATATATAGGCCATTTTTGTTGTTGGCAACAGCAAAAATGGGGCATTTATGATACTTAGTCTAATGAATTATAACTTTTTTTCTATCAAAGATTTTGAGCTCAAACATAGCTAATTGAAACCTAAGAAAGAGAGCTTTTTATATATCAAGAAATTTCAGATTAAAAAAAATATTTTTCAAGGTCAAAGTTTGATGAAA
This sequence comes from Uloborus plumipes, assembly GCA_038373865.1. Classification (NCBI taxonomy): domain Eukaryota; kingdom Metazoa; phylum Arthropoda; class Arachnida; order Araneae; family Uloboridae; genus Uloborus; species Uloborus plumipes. The sequence continues at coordinate 10,477 of JAXGGA010014620.1, forward strand.
ATCTCATTTTTTACTACTTTTCAAAATTAAAAAACCCATGAAGGGTTTAGAATAACAAGCCCTATTTTGATATCATATATTCATATGCGTGGTTACTTATTATACAAAAAAATTAGCTTGTTACTCTGCCCATTTTATGAGATATGCCTCCCTAAAGTTGTAAATTTTCAAAAAAAATTTCAACGCTAAAAAAAATGCATGTGAGTGTAATGTAAAAATCATTTTATTGGTGGAATCTTAAGTACTTTTTACATTAAAAAAATGTAACAAAAGTTGCTTTGTTATTCAAAGGCGCTTGGCAGCTATGGGCATCTGAATTTTCATATATTTGCACTGAAGCAACACGATTATTTTTGTAATTAATCTCAGATTTTAGTGAAATTTAATTGTATTCTTAATTGCTAGTTTTCAATTATAGAAATGACAAAGAAGTGTATATAACATATTTACACTTTTATAAGATAATTTAAAATTTTATCGTCTAAATCTCTTAACGCTCTCTTGTAGAGCTATTTTCTTTAGTGTTTCGTCTCACAGAGAAGAGTTGATCAATGTTCGCTCATCACAGGTGTGATATTGTGACCTTTTCCTTGTGCACACGATAGTTCTGATGCAGTCAAGATTTTCAAAATGTCTTGCAACTGAATCCAAGTTTAGTCATCCTCACTTGATTTTTTTAAATGATGTTCCTGGCCCATTCGGATGAAATTAATTTATTCTGTATTGTTCTCCAACATTGACTACTTTTACTTGCAACACTTCTCCTAGACACTAGTCACTATCATACACACGGCAAACATAATCTGAAAATTTTGGTCGGATTCTTGTTTTTTGGGCAGCAGTTTCGTTTGAATATAAAATAAAAAATATGGCTTGTTATTCTGAACCTTTCATGGGTTTTTTTAATTTTCAAAAGTAGTAAAAAATGAGATTTTAGTCGCAAACTTTGACCTTGAAAAAAAATATTTTTTAAATATGAAATTTATTGATATCCTATATGAAAAGAGCTTTCTTAGCTTTCCAATGAACTATGTTTGAGATCAAAATTTTTGATAGAAAAAAAATAAAAGCTTACAAGACAAAGCATCAAAATACCCCATTTTCCTGTTGCCAACAACAAAAACGGATTATACATACCAAAGGGTAAATTCAAAAAAAAAAAAAAAGTTTTTATTTTTGAGGTCTAGGAAATAAAAAGAATGCATATGCAAATTTCTATCAAAATAAAAAATGATGATGCGCCCCCCCCCCCCATTGGTGAATTTAAAATGGAATGATCCTATATATATATCTTTTAACTGTAAACTATGAAGAAAATATGTGAGCCCCCCCTTAAAATTTCGCATATGGGCGCCCATGATGCTCTCCTCTTTCTCCTGTGTAAAGTTGACAAAACATTCAGAGCTCTAATTCGTAGCTTGTTCTCTCTCTTTGTTAACTCTACAGGGTCACCAGCAGAGAAAAAGTCTCATTCCCTGGCAATGAGTTTGTGATAAATAATTCGATGATACTTTTGAAGTTTTTTTCCCAATTTTCAAGTAATGAAACAAAAACAATTTAAGGATCTTCATTTGTGCTACCATACCGAATTTTGTCCAATCTGGTTTCTTAATTTTAGTTGCAGAGTTAACTTTTTATAAAATTTCATCACCCGTAGCTGCAACTATTGCAGATCAAAAATCCATTCTGCAGCATCAAAAGTTTCATTCGTGTCAAACGCAAATATGCTTTACAAAGCATTGAATGTAGCGTCTCAGCTTTTGTTGGATGTCCAAATATAACGTAAAGTAATATGCAATATTGTAGTTCAGACAATTTGTAAGCCAGCCTCCTGACACTTAATCCTCACAATATTCTTATATTTATCAGTTTAAGGGTTTTAGTTTTTATCAATATTTTTGAGATCGACATTTTTCCCTCAAATTTGGAATTTTTTCAAAAAGTCTTCGCGTGCCACTGTTACTGCTCTGCCGTGCCACATTGTGGCACGCGTGCCGCGGGTTGGCCACCACTGCTCTAAAAGAAAATGGTAAAAATAATGAAATTGGGATTGTCCAAGAGAATTTTTTAAGGATTAAAATAAAAAGTGATTTAAATCGATGATTTTTTTAAAAAAATCAATTGATTTAAATCGCGATTTAAATCACTGATTTAAATCAATTGATTTAAATCATTGACACCCTGGTACTATTTGATCTGCTTTAGTTAATCTGCTTGCAAAATTCGCTCTTCTAAGTGTGTAATTCGTCTGCAATAACAAGCAATCCTTGATTAACTTCAGCATACATTTTTATACACATACCTATAAATTTTAATGCATCCAAGTGTTATTGATTTTTTTAAAGCTAAATTGCATTTCTCATTTGTTTACCTATTTTACAGATTACCAGCTGTTACCGTAGCACCTTATTCGGTAGATAATCAGGAGTTTACTGTAATCCTTTTTAGTATTCAATAAGAAAATAAAGATTTCAGAAGACAAAAGTAATTATCGAGATGCTCAATCTTTTCTCTGAACGCATGGTACCTTTCAAAGTATATTTAGTAATCCAGCATCGACTTATGATCATTTTTGAATCCTACATTGAAGTTATGTATGAAAAATGAGAATATAACACCTTGTTTGCACATGAAAACTTAGGGTTTAGATTTTGTCTAGAAAATACAATGAAAGTACAATGTAATAATCCAACCTTGTTGATTTGAACATGCTTACAAAAAATTACATTTCCAATCTACTTTATAATTTTTAATATACTGTTCTTCAAATATGACAAACTACTGTTAAGGCAAACTGATTTTAAAGGTTCCTTGAAGTTTATTTCAATCAGGTTGGACTCCATTACATGTTTGTACACAAATGAGGTATAGCGGGATAATGGTTTGAAGTGGCCACTAAGTTTTTGAGTTATTGGTTAATTGGGCATTGGCCACTATTTTTTCATTTCAAGTTACTAGTTAGTTGTGCAGTTGATTGATGATATTTTCAATTTTGTCTTCTTCTGCATAGGTTATTATGCCAAGATAGCGGTTTAAAGTAGTTAAGTAGTTTGATCCCAAACTCGTACATATGTTTTAAAAATGTTTTATACATGTTATACAATTGTTTTTCAATACTATCAAGATTTTTGTACCTTTCTTGAATTCTGATACAAACAAAAAAGCAAATGAAACTAACTTTCTGCACACAGAGATATTTTAAAACTGTCAATTTGAAATGCTTTTTTTTTTTTGGTTTACTTGTGTTATAATTCTCAAGATGAAATTTGGACATTAAAACCAAGTGTAATTTAGAAATACATAACATTTAATGCAAATACAATGTGATGAATTCTAAAGATAGAGCAAGATTTGCAAGATAAAGTTGCAAAGTATATTCTTATTTCAAGGCATTTGCTTTAATTTTGCAAATAATGTGCTTAAAATTTAAGGCAGCAACAAATAATTTTATGTCAGGCTAGCCACAAGCAACTAGGAACTTACAATATAAATGTGGTAAGTTGAGTAAAAAACGATAGTTTAAAATGCAACTAGGAATAACAAACATGTAAAGAAAGCTAAAAACACAAAAGAAATAATTATTAAATTAAGCATAATCTATCTAATCGCTTCAGTGTATGAATATTTTTCAAAACTTCGATAATTTGCTGAATTTTAAATAAATAAAGTACAGTGAGGGTGAGAGGAAAAAAAAAAGTTAAAATTATTGGTTGTTGAAAATAATAAACAATCTTGTCATTTACAAGACAGACCCTCCCCCCGGGTAATTGTCAATTAAAAGTTTTGAAACTGAATTTCATTCAGTAATTGCGATTTTGAAAAAAAAAAAAAAAAAGAACGAAATACATTTTATGACTTGTGATTAAAATTCTGAAATAAAAAAGAAAAAACTGCACCACAATTTGAAACTTTCAAGAAAAATTGAATCAAAAACAAACTTTCAAGATTTCTTTGCATAAATTTCACAAATAAATCAATATACCAGCATGCAAAAGCAGCCATATAAGCCTAATAAGATATGATCATGTTTATCGCAATTTAGTAAACTCTTCATTAACATTAATGAAATAAAGAACTTAATATTATTGCAACTTACTTTTCTTCAAATTAGCACATGATCCTTGCCAAATGTGCGCCACTAAAGCTATCTTGTAGGCTTGATTATAAGTAGTTGCTAGGCATAATTTAAAAATCTTACATGCAAGCCAGAATATTTCTTAAAACAGGCTAAAGCCGCCATTCTAAAAAGAAAAACCTGTCAAACTTTGACAGCGTTACTACAGTAATAACCGTCACAGTCATTCGGAATGCATAAGTCAAACAGCTGTGGTAAAAAAAAAGGACTAGGCAGACATACAATAAAAAACCGCTGTCTGGATGTTACGATATCATTTAATAATATTTCATTTAATTTTAAAGACATGCTACAATACAAAATAAAATGCAATAAGAATCAGAAATAAAATTCTAATTTCACTAAACAATTAACTTATAAAATAACAATAACTATTATTTAAATTTCTTAAAATACGTAGAAAAAAAAGAGTGAGAAAAAAATGTCCTTGATGGCGGCTTCAACTTTGTTTTTGTTTTGTTGACTACTCCACCACCTAACGGAAAAAAAAAGTTTTTTTTTCTTTTTTTCGTGAATAACTTTTCTGTTGAAAAGACAAAATAAAGGACTGTTAATCTGAAAATTTTTTGATCATTGCGAAACATATTTTTTTTTATTTATTTTTTTTTTCTTCTCCATTTACCTTTCTTTTTCTGTTTCAATCGCATTCCCGAAGCATGTGTGAAATTAAATATTTGTGTTAATAGTTAGGTATGTGGTACTTCTTAAATTGCATACAAAACTTCAGAAAAAAAAATCATTGTGAATGTAACTTAAAGTGAAAAAAAAAAAATCTGTAATCACCTCGATCTATTTTTTTTTAATGTAAAAACAAACATGGCCGATGCGTGATTGTTGAATTTATGCTGCATTGCATGGCAATATCAATTTCCTATTTAATGAGAAATGTGATGAAGGATGTCGGGAAAAGGTAAATTTATGAGTCTAACATTTTTTAGTGATAGTTAGAGTTATAAATCACTGTTGTTTAACAATTATTGCATTTTTTTAACATGATATGCTCCGATGTTTGAGAATTTCCAAGTATACTGAAAGACGTATTACATATTTTTCTTTTCGTCTTCGGAAAAGTGTATAAATTCTATACGTACAAAAAATTTTTAAATCACATTTATGCATAATAGCAAAAAAAAATTTTATGTGTAACGATTTGTATTCAATTCCTTTTATATGTGTAAACTTTCTGTGGTGCTTCATGAAAAGTTGCACAACTAGTTAATAATCGCTGCTACTTTATTTTTGCAAATGAATTGATATTTTTACGGTGGATTTTGAAGTTAGTCAACTCTCAATAAATTGAAACCCCAAGGGATCAGCTAAAACCTTCGAGTTTTTGATTAGAGTTATGGGAACTTTCCACAGCCTTCTCAAGAGGATACCTCTGGGGGTGCTGGGCCAAGGGTTTGCTAGACCCTTTTTTCTCGTTCAAAAAGAACAGAGCGTTCTTCAGGGTCCTATCCCGGTTAAACCACGAGTTGTGGTTGGTACAGGGACCCTGGAGTGTGGAGCCTTCTCAAGAGTTAAAGACCCTATGAAAACTTTGAGCTATTATATATTTGAGCTTTTGAGAGTTGACTGTATCACACTTTGTATAATTGTCCCGTTACTCCTGATAAAAATATTGTCCTAATTTTTAGCTTTGTGTCTTGATATTCTTGATTTTTATTTTTTAAATCAGTTTCAGGGCTCTCCAGGTTTTCAGTTATTCCTTGCAGGCCGGTCATTTCCAGTTTTTCTGGGGGGAGAGAGGGTGAAAAAGGGCAAACACAACGCAATTTCAAAGCCGGGGAGGGGGGGGGGGCAATTGATCCCTCTCCGTGAAACGATAGGCGTGATCCATTGAGAAAAAGGGACTTCAATCTAAAATTTTAAGGGTTAAAATTTGCAATTAAACAGCAGTAATTGGCACTTTGTTGAAAACCTATCCCTCAATTTTGTTTGCTTAATCCGCCGAAAAATTATTTTCATATTATAATTACTTTCGCTTAGAACAAGAAACTATGCTGAATTTATTGCACCTAAGCAATAGTTTTGAATTCTCATGTTCTGCTTTGATTCAAGAGTTTCAAATTATCATGGTATGTAATTTGGTGTAATAGCATATTCAATAATTTGATATATATTTTTTTTAAAGAAAAGGAGAAGTTAGAAGAGGCTGCTAGGAAAATTTAAAATAAAACTTAGCTTTTGAATAAAAAGGGGGAGGGGGGGGGGGGAAATGACCCATTTTTAAAAAAAATTAGTGTGGACACCACACTACTTCCATTCACGTTGAAATTTCCTAATAAATGCCATTAGTGTTAAAATAGTGCCTTAGAGTGAGCAAAATGCCTTCCTTCGCCTTGCCTCTCTGTTGATTAATTTTCGCGATTTGTCGAACCAAAAGAAATTTTTGTTTTGATTAATCATAATTTTTAAAAGAGTGTAAAACCCTAAAAAAAACTCTCTTTTGCCTATTTTTTCCTAATATTTTTGTTGTACCAATTAGTTGTTATAAGCAGGACTGCAGAGTCGGAGGAAAAATGGTCGACTCCAACTCCCGGATTTTAAAACTTCCGACTCCGACTCCCGACTCCTGCTTTTTTTTATTATTTATTTTTTTTACCCAAATGTGAAGAGGGAAAAACCCTAAACAAAGGTTGAAATATTAAGTCCATTTTTAAAAGTTTCATTTTTATTTATGGTCGTAGCCAGGACTCACTTTAGGGGGGAGGGGTAGCAAGTTGGGGTATCCCAGTTGGAAGTCATGAGAGGTCATTGTGACCTCTCAAAAACTTTCATTTACTCAAGAATTCTCGCAGGTAATTTCACCACATTTACCTCAATTCTCGGAGGTCAATGTGACTTCCCAAAAAGGCCCTTTTCTCCAAAACAAAAGACAAGTGCCGCTCTTGTCATTTGACTCCGTACAAAACTAACCCTTTTCTTGTTAAATGGCCAGACTTTTATTTTAATACAAAGCAGACCTTGCCATTTGAAAGACCTTTTTAATGATCCTAGATGCTTAGGATTTGGATATTGGACGCTAAAAATTTGTATCTGTTAGTTTCAAAGATATGTTTTCGCCTCCATAAAATTTCATCCAAATCAGAGGTGGTCGGAGTCGACATGTTTTTCAGCGACTCTGACTCCTTTGGTCCAAAATCATTCCGACTCCGATTCAGCAGCCCTGGTTATAAGTGCCTCTCATTGCAGAATTTTATATACACTTTAAAAATATATATATAAGAGGGAGGAAACCCCGGGAGTCCGTAAATTTGGGGATACTCTATACCCCATTTGCTGACGAATACATGCATACATCTCTTGATACCCTTGAGGTTTTAAGGCTAGTCACAAAAAAAAGTAAAGATAAAACAAGAGCATTCTAAAAAAAAAAGAGAGAAATTCAAAGCTTAGGGGCAGTTAAAAAAACTCATATGGGGAGAGGATAAATAAAATGAAATATAAAGATAGCCTTTAATTCTTTTAGGGGCCCCATATAGCTTAGGGTCCCATTAAGTCTAACTCCAAGCCTGTGAACGGATATACTCCTGGCATATAAATTATGAATATCTGAACAACCTTGCAGATAACTTTGTTAATTTTGTTAATCCTTTGCATTCAAATGATGCATTAATTATTTAATTTTTCCCCTGAGAGTTAGAACCTTTACTCATTGTATCAAAAAATATTGAGGAATAAAAGCATACAACTTGTTTACTTTTCCTGTTTCTTTGCTGAATAAAGGTTGATATATCAGAATGCACTCTTTGTCTTCAAAATAGTTGAATAGTTGAAATGTTAAAAAAAAAAGTATAGTTTAATTTCTGCAAAGTTTGTACTTTCTATATTCTTTTATCCTCAGTTTCTTCTTTTAAACTTGTAAAATTAATTGATGCTTTATAACTTACTTATTTGTACTTTTCAATTTGAAATTTGCACAAACAATTGTTTTTAAATTTCATTCAGGAGTACTTTATGGCATGGGAGGAAGTTAATTGAAATTGAGGGAAAAGTCTATATGTTAACTAATTTTAAAAAGAACTTCCCTACAGCAATTCTTTTGTCTACATTTTGATTTTTCACTTCACTCAGCTAATTAGCCTTCTGAAAAATACATTTAGCAAAAAATGACAGTGCTAGATATATTCAAGTCATTAAGATAGGTAGAGGTAGTGTTATTGTAATTAATTTATGAAGATAAGCTTAGGATAATTTGACAAATAGAAACTCTTGGTTTCAAATTACAACTGATGATAATTTGGAACGTTTGGTAGTTTGGAAGGTTAGCTTCATACTTCCTTTGTTTATTCATAATGAAGATGTATTGTAGAATATTTACACACGTCCAAAGTAAGATTTCTTTATAATGTCATTCAATAAGTAAGTTACAATTCTGAAAGTGTTTGAAGAATTCAGATTTTGATAATATAGAACTAGTTGTATATTACGTAATAAAATGCTCAGCATGTTTAGATTTATATATATGTTTAGAATTGTATTACATTTTGTTTTTCTTTTTAGAAACTGAGGAGCAACAACGCTTGAGATTCCAGATTGAATTGGAATTTATACAATGTTTGGCTAATCCTAATTATTTGAATTGTAAGTTTTGTTGATATATAAAAAAAATGTATTTGCTTTTTAAGTAATATAGGTATTATTATTAATTAGGTTTTTGGCTTTTTAAGAGAGATTCATTAAAAAAATGTTTTGGTAAAAAGTCATGCTTTTACACTTTAATCCAGCTTTAAAAGTCTTATTGCATAACTTCCACTTCTACAAAGCTTGATATTTTTTGTTTACTGTGTAATTCTACCGCTTGGAAATTATAGTGTTGTGATTATCATTATTTTCAATCATTCTTGATTCAACCTTTTTTATATTTTACGTAACCTAGAGGTGCCCAACCGACGGCCTGCCATGTAGCGATGTGCATCCTGCAAGTGCATTTGAAGTTTCTTTTAGTATTTTTTTTTTTTTTTCTGTGGGAGAAAAAAAAAATATATTTTGGAAGCAAAAAATTAAAGAAGTTTCTCCAGATAATATCTTAAATTACACACACCAGATCAAAATGTTCTAAAATTTGTTTGAAATAAGATTTCAGGACTTTGAAGGGAAAAAAAGTAGACTTGAAATTTTCTGTTTTCAGTTATTGGCCAGTAGTCTATTTTAGCTTACTGATTTTTTTTAAAAATATTAATTGTTCTTGTTGTAGCTGCGGCATGAAAAAATGGTTAATAAAATCGATGCCATTTCCAAAAAAACTTAATTTTATAAATACAAATATGACAACTAGCAACAAGCTCTGAGCCCAGCTAGGCGCTAGTCCTAGTTAGTTTATAGTTCCCCAATTCCCTCTTAATGCTCCTCCTTGCTTGTTACCGCCACTTCTGGGAAACTCTTCCAAGTTCCTATACCCTGTTAAAATAGTAATTTTTCCTAATTTCCAGATTAATTTGAGATTTAAATAGCTTAAAACAATGGCCAATTGTCCTGCTTTCCATGCAAATATGTATCCCATAACATATTTCATTTTGATAAATTTAAACTACTGAATAATGTCCCCTCTGACTCTACTCAAGACTATACAATTAAGCATTCTAGGCCTGGAATCAAAGTCCAAATTAGAAAACTCTTTTACTAACTTTGTAGCCCTCCTTTGAACCCTTCCCAATAAATTAATACAACAATAGAACCCGATTTTACGTTTTCTATTGCAGACAGTGATAAAAAAAGGACCAAGTCGGAAGTCATAAAAGCTGGGGTGGTGTTGATAATCAAGCATTGAATAAAAATTGAAACTTATTCAATGAACTAGTGGGGAAAATATTCATTTTACTAGCTTCTTATTTTTAGGTGCAATTTCATTTATAGCATGATCTATACTAACAAGTTCCACATATTTGCATCTTGATAAGCATTCATGAAAAAGAAAAGTTTTAGAGATTTTATGCTTTAAATCGCTTGAACAGCTGCAGAGAAGCTCTTCATTATTTTTCATATGACTTCATCATTTCGTTACTATCATTGGAGGCAGGTATTACATCTGCTAATGAGAGAATTCATGATACCTATTAAGACTAATTATTGTTAAACTGAATAGTGATTTAAATATCCAAACTGATATTTTTCTAAAAAGATAAAGCTGAACATTGCAAGTTTTGTTTGATTCTGAAAAAAAATCCTTTATTTGAGCAAGAAAGCAAAAACGTCTTGCTTCATTTTTGTAACTTAAGTTGTATTTTTGCATTGCATACGCAGAAAATAGGACTGTAGCAAAAACCTTGCTTGACATCCATTGAATGATGACTTATAGTTGTTAGTGGAAAAGTCTGTTTCTGCTATTGCTGCAGACTATCTCACCTTCTGCCATTCTTTGCTGAAATGCCAAAGTTCCCTATCCTCTCCTCCTTCAAGATTTTATCAAGACTTTGTCACAGAGAGCTGGCTCCATGGTTGTCTCAAAGATTGAACTGAATACTAATCAATTTGCTCTTCATTCATATGCTATTCTAACCTTTTTTTTCACTGTTTTAAACGTAAAGATCATTATTTACTAATAGTGAAGAATTTATCCTTTTTTAATTTGATTTTTTATTTTATAGCTAAAATACTTTTGATAATTTTTTTCTAGATTTTAATAAATTGTTCTGTAGTTTATTCCTGCCCACCAACTGATAAGAAAATGTAGCAACTGACCTCATTGTCTATTGACTGCTTGTTGAAAATGTAGTTTTAAGATCAAATTTGTTGAATATCATATCTTTTTTGAAACATGTTTTTATTTTCTCTTATGAAGTATATTATTTTATGAATTTATCATAAATGTACTAGGCATCAATTTTATTCTGGCAAATTATAAGTTCTTACCAAGTAGATTGAGAAGAATTTTATTCAACTAGCATCCAATTGTTATTTTTTAGTTAAGCGCCTGTATTGTTGAAAAAATTTAAAAAATTGAATTTGATTCTATGTATTCTTTGAGTTATAACCTAAGAACGTTAGCATAATGCACGCTGCATAAATTACCTTTTAATTTTACAAGTGCATGATTATTGAAAGTCAGTATCACATTAATTCTTGAAATATTTTGAAAATTTCCCTTCTCATAGCAAGAAATGTGTTTAATACTTGATTGATGTGAAAATTGTTTTCTTAATCCATTTATTGCTTAGTTGAGTGTTAGTTCTCTCAAGTTTCAGCTCTTTGAAACATCAAAGCTTGCACTTGACATTAATAAATATTAAACAGGAATTATCCTCAGTATTGTATGATCAATGAATAATTAAAACTATATGAGTTGTTGTGAAAGATACAACATTGCTTATAAAATTACTCTTTTCTTCAAATTTGAAATAATTTATTGAAAAAAAAAAAAAAAAAAACTTATGTTTTTAATGTTTTCAGTTTTAGCCCAAAGAAGTTACCTAAAAGACAAAGCTTTTATAGCCTACCTGAAGTATCTGCAATATTGGAAAAGATCTGAATATGCAAAGTATATAAAGTATGCATTAAATTTTGAATTTTACGTTATATGAAGCTCACAAGTAATTTGTTAAGGAAATTGATATTAAATACTCCTTATAGCTATTAGTATTGTTCCATGTGGTACTTTGGCAATGTTGCTAAGCAGGGTTTAGCCACATTGATTAAAATCATTTTTATTTAAAAAATCTATGGTTTTTTTGAAAAACCTAATCATTTTCCCTGAAATGATTTCATAAATGTTACATATTATTGGAAAATGTAAAATCTTAAATGATGTAGTAACCAGCACAAATTTTGGAGATTAGTTACTGATTATCTACTTATATTAAAAACTGAGTATCTTTCTATCTTTCTTTCTAACTATCTTTCTTTCTATCTATCTATGTCACGCTTCTTTCTTCTGAACGCCAATGAACTGAAAGTCGAACCAGGTACCGATAGATAGGTAATTTTTCAGGCTTCATTAGTTTCAATTTATATAATTATACGATTTTAATTAGCGAAGATATCAATTAATAAGTACTCAAATTTAAAGCGATTAAGCCTAATAAATGATTAAATATGAAATAATTTGTTGCAAAATGTGGTTGCTATGAAACAGTAATAACAATGATAATGAGAATTTTGAATGAAGGCTTAACTAAATCAAACATGAAACTCATAAGCGGTCCACTTGCGTAGTATTTTTATCGCTAGCTACCTGTAATATTTTGAAACATTCATTTGTTGAAAAGCCATCTACTTATATTAAAAACTGAGTATCTATGTCTGCTTTTTTCCTTTGAGCGAGCAAAACTTACTGTAACTTTCCTCACCATCTTGAAGGCGCGAAGCATCTCAATAATTCGAATGTTTTTTTTTTATATAGGAAAAAAGTAAAGGCGTGAAGCGCCTGTTAGCGAGCCGCCTTGGCGGGGAGTAGTTTTTTGAAATTTTCCTCACTACTTTCAAGGCACGAAGTGCCCGTGCAACGCCGGGCCACGTGCGTGGTATGTCTTGAAATCGAATGAACATTAAATTATATCGAATAATGTAACTTCAGAATGAGGTAAAAGAGAGGGGGAGGGGGGCGTTATGCATCAACGTGCTGTAGGAAGCTAATCTAGCTGCCCTGGGCTAGCAGCTAGTTAAATTTGAAAACTTGTTCTTCTTTAATGTAATACATTGCTAAATATTTTTCTGCCTTTCTTTCTTTATTTTTTAATTTAAATCGATGCAAACTTTACTATTAGGTACATAAATAAATAAGGCAGAGCACTAAGTTTTTCTGAAATTGCATTGAGGAAAAGTCCTAGCATTTTGTTATCTTTATTAATTTTTTTTTTTTTTGCCAGTTTCTTAAATTTCACTATTGCCGAAAAAGCATATGCGAGCCAAAACTTCATTTTACTACCTAATTTGCTTGATTACATAAGATTAATTAAAAATAATCACGTATGTAATCCGTAGTGTATACAAATCAGAAGAAAAAAATCGCTAAATATATCCAAGAGCATTCAGAGTGTATGTGTAAAATGGTTCTAATATCCATATAAGTTTGGCATATCACACATGTATAATGAAATTAATACCTTTCCAATTAGGTTATCTATAAAAATGTGCCCCTTTCATTCTATATGTGTGGTATGTGCTTTATCCACAATACAATCAAACACAAAAAAAAGATGCAGTAAAGTTTGAAAACAGAAAATATCCCTGGAAATCTGTCTTTTATAATAAAATTGAATGCCTAATTTTCACCTTTGATATACCTTTTTTGATGCGAGCGTAATAAAATAAATAACTTGTATAATTGTCGAAGAATTAATGTACACTAAGAAATAAATATTTATAACTAAGTCTCCATTATTAAAATGTATGAAAAGAATATTTTTATTTTTTGATTTTGTATTGTTAAAAATAAAGTACATTAGGATTAGAAACTACTCATGGCTTGTCTTTTTATTCAAAGCTTTTAATGAAAATGATATCTTTAAATATGAATTTAAAATATTGTGTTCATAAGTGCCTTAAACCAGTAGTGTGTGAAAACCATTTAGTTCATAAAACAAATTTTATGAAAGTGAGAGTTATAATTATTTTACAATGGCTGGTTCAAAAATTCTCATCTTTATATATTCTACAGTAAATTTTTCAACTGAAAATAAATTTCAGTAACATTTGATTTCTTTTATTTTTGGCATCACTCTTCCCGGAATATTTATATTAATTCCCCCTTTTTTTTTCAAAATTTGCTCCTACTTTTTCCTATTTTATTTTTTTTAAGGCCTTATTTTCTACTTTTTTTCTAATAAAACTCACTTCAGGGTTTAGACTATTTTTAAAAACCCTCTGCACGTCACTCCATCTCAAGGTATGATAAAATAATCCTTATATTATGACTATTTTGTCCCACTTTAACTTCCAAAACAGATTAAAAATAAAGCACAATACATACTAGTGCTTCCAAACAAACCAAATGGAGTTTTCAAAAATTTATGCAATCCAATGTAATAAGAATTAAATATTTTGTAAGTTTTTTTAATATTGGCACCTGAACTCCGTATTTTATTTCTGTCCAGAGTAGTATGCAGAGCTTTTTGTTCCCCCAAATGCAGCACTTTTTCAGACTGAGTCATGGGAAATAAATCTTACTGCTTTTTAAATATAATTATTGAAAACAGTCCATTTGTACCCTTTTGTTTTGTTCATAACAAAGTTGGGGATGCATATTAAAAACAAGAAGATTGAATCTCCCCCATTCCTTTTATTGTCTTAGTTGAGAAATTGTATTGACAAAATTTGATTTATTGTTTACTTAAAATGATGCATTTGAACTTCTGTTTGAAAGTTTATGCTCTTTCTTTTCTGTTAGGTATCCTATTTGCTTATATTTTTTGGAATTGCTGCAATATGAGCATTTTAGAAGAGAAATAAGTAATGCTCAATGTGCCAAGTTTATCGATGATCAGCTAATTTTACACTGGCAACATTATACAAGGAAACGTACAAGATTTCTTCAATCGCAACCTGAAGTAGCTCCTGTTTCAACTTCGCAAACTGTGCAGAAACCAACATGAATAAATATATTTTAAATTCTCATTCATTATTGAACTCTTAAAACTTTTTTGCATTTGCACTTTCTATAACTCTTTCCTCTGCTAACAAACTCTTCTGATGTGTAACTTTTCAGCTTTCATCATGACTTACTATTTGTTTTTAATCGTAATATGTACTGTGGTGCACATTGGCTTTTCTTTAAAAGATCCATATATCACTTTGAACGTACCAAAAACTTCGTCTTTGCCTGAAATCAAGCAGGCATATAAACGTTTGGCCAGAGAATGGCATCCAGATAAAAATAAAGGTCCGGAAGCAGAGTCAAAATTCATAGAAATTAATAAGGCTTATGAACTACTTTCAGATCCAGAAAGACGGCGTCTTTTTGATCGCACAGGTGTTACTGAAGATACTCCCAATTTTCGACAACATGCTGACTACTCACGATTTAAGCGTTTTGATAGCGATCCGTTTGAGCACTTATTTAGCCAAAGTGGTTTCAATTTTCAATTTAAATTTAATCAAGGATCATTTTACCATAAACATACCATTACAGCTAAAGCATATGAAAATCACATCATTCCCAACAGTAATTTTCAACCATATTTGATTTTGTTTTATGGTGAAATTTGCTTCGGTTGCATCAATGCTGAGCCAATTTGGAGAAAACTTGTGCAAGAATTGGAACCTTTAGGAATTGGATTTGCTGCTATTCATGCACAGCAAGAAAGTTCTTTAACCCACAAAATTGGTGTAAGTTCTCTGCCATATTTGATTGGTGTGATTGATGGAAGACCTGTCCATTATAAAGATCATCAATTGAGTTTTATTAAAGTAGTTGATTTCTGTCGCCGAATATTGCCACCCAGAATTGTGACAAGTTTGACTGATTCAAATATTGTAGATTTTCTCAATGGTTGGCATGATAATAGAATAAGAGTTTTAATATTTAGTAGAGCAGAATCAGTCCGTTTACGATACTTGATATTAGCATTCAGATTTCGTAACCGCGCTGCAGTGGGTCATATTGCTTTAGGTATGGCTGATACAAAAATGGTTACTAAACAGTATAACATACAATCAAAAATGGAATCTTTACTAATTTTTAATGAAGATATATCAAAACCAATTGCAACTTTAAGTATGACAGAATTATCTGTTCAAACTATGAGTGATGTAATTGAGGCAAATAAGTTCTTACTTCTACCAAGACTGTCATCACAAGTTTTATTTGATCAGCTTTGTCCAGCTGAAGCTGTGAGAGCTCGTAAATACCTGTGTGTGATTTTGATTACTAAAAATATCAAAGATCATGACCCTTACCGCTCTGTTATGCGAAACTTCATTCAAGAGATTGATCTGCCCAATGATAGAGTAAAATTCATGTTCATATATGAAGAAAAACAGAAAGATTTTGTTAAAGCACTTTCATCCGGTTTGGGCGCACCTGAAGATCCAATTCTTCATGTTGTTCTAATATGGAGAAAAGAGCATGATCTTGTTAAATATCAATGGTTGGATCATAGATGGGACATAACTGATAATTCCATTAATACTACGAAAGATGAACTAAATGCAGCTATTAATCGGTTAATGCAGAGCTCCGAGACTTTGCCATATGATGCTAAAGTTTCCATATTGGCTGATGAGCATGCATTGAGTTTATTCACTAGAGTATTAAATAGGATGATTTTGATTGGAGATGTTTTGTGGGATAACATAACTCGTCAAGAAGTCTTGCCTGCAGTATCAGTGATATTGTCAATAGGTTTCATAATATTGGTTGGCTATATAATGACATATTTGGTTCAGTTAGAGGAACAAAGCATTCAAGAAAAATACCAAAGAGAGGGCAAACAAGTACCAGGCATGCCTAATAGAAGTAAACCTGAATATCACTTACACATTCATGAACTTCGAGGGGAAACTTACAATGGTCTTGTTAGGCTTCTTAAACCTGGATGTCGAACTATAGTGTTGTTACTTGATGGTGAATCTAAAATGAAGTTATTGCCTATTTTCTACCGAGCTGTTTACCCATATCGCAGGAATAAAACCTTGATGTTTGCTTTCCTTATGGTGGAAAAGAATCTAGAATGGTATCGTCGTTTATTGCTTCAAACTCTAGGGGAGAATCGGGAATTGAATATTAATCCTAAGAATTGCATAGGTACTGTTCTTTCATTAAATGGACATAGAAAATATTTTTGTGTATATCATGCAAAGCATGCTGAACAAAGTTGGAAGAAGCGTGAAGGAAGAATGAAAAAAGCCGAAAATTCCACAGCTGGAGATTTTATGGGATTTGAAGACAGTGAATCGGAGAATAGTGATATTGAAGCAGCTAAAACAAGTTTGCATGACAATGATCTGTATGGGAATGTAGTTTTTGAAGAACATCTCTTGGATGGTTTGTCAAATTGGTTAGATAGATTATTTGAAGGTTCAACACAGAGGTATTATATACAATTCTGGCCTGATAATATGAAATAAAATAATTTATCTGACTTTTCACTGGAAAATCATCGCTCATTCTAATTTAATGCGTAGAAATTGTCTATAAAGCACATTTTATATCTGTTACAAATTTTGCAGAATGATATACATAATGTCATTATAAAATGTTTCTATATAAGATATATTGCCTGCTTTGACTTCAAATCTTATTCTGACCCACTTCTTTCTACTTTGATTACTCAATACTTTCTATGTAAAGATCACAGATCTATTAGATTAAAGAAAGTAGAATGTAGTGATATTGCATTTGAGAAGTAATTTAAGTAGAAAATCCAATTTTATCTGCAGATGCCTATTCCAATTTCATACATATTACGGAAGCCATTTCGTGTTATCTGGTCATATTTATTTATTTTTTATTTATTTATAAATGATAAAATAACTGATTGTTTTGTATATTTTATCCCCATGTTTAATAAAGATGTTCTATCTTGAGAAGAACATTTTTTCATGTCTTAACTTTAAATTAGTGGAAGACAGAAATTTTTAAGCCCTATTAGACAAACTTTTTTATTTTCAGAGTGAAGTAAAGTAAAAATTTTTAATGTTAAAAAATATCTTCGAAAATCTAAAACCATATGTTCCTTCTTATTTAATATGATGAAAATTTGAACACTTTTTTTTTAAGTCAACTTTTTCCTTTCTACCTTTTCTGATCTGAGTATTTATTGCTTACTCTTCTCTGTTACTTGTAATGTTTTTTGTTAAGTTGTTTCCTAAGTCTTATATGCTAAATGATTCTGGCCATAATACTAATTTTTTGAAATATTTTTTTAAAAATGAGTTAAAAAGGAATGAAAGGGAGATAGTTTCACAAACTTTTGGAAACTATAAAAGTTTTACATCGTTTAAAAGTACAAATAGGTATGAATAAAAATGTGTTTAATAGGTAATAGCCTCCTTCGTCAGTGTCTAGCACATAAGTGGAATGAAGAATGTATTAGAAGATTTTAAATACAAAAGAAACAAGATTTAGACCAATCAGGTATCAGCATGGGCTGAGCCATGATTGGGATAGAAGTTAGAAAATGCTAATTTAAAACTATCAAGTAAAATGGGAGAGTGTGCGGAACTGCAAAAGACTCGTTCCACTTATTTTTTAGATTCTTGTGAACACAAAAAGCCTCCAAGAAATCCGACGCCCCCACGGTTAAAGGTCTGCAAATAATCTTAGCTTCAGAAAAAACAAAATTGTGACCTGTCTCCTTAACAATGTTCAGCATTTGAAGATTTAGAAAGTTTTTGCTTTCGAATTTAATTTTTGTGTTCTTTTGACCTTATCTTAGAGTTTGCCTGGTTTTTTCGACATATCCGATTTGACATTGACAATTTATGTAATTAATGCCCCACTGATTGAATGGTTGAATGGGGTCCTTCAGTTTAGAGAAAGAACCTCGTCCAACCGATCAGTTTTCCAAAGTCGAATCCGATGGATAACGTTTTCTACCATCGACGCTAATGCATTGGGTGATCCTTGTTCATTTTTTTAGACGTAGTCCTAACTAAACCTGACATAAAAAAACAATAAAATTGTAGTTTGAATTATTTTTATTTTTTGCTTAAAATGCCATTCTCATTAAATACTATTTTCATTAAATATAGAAGACATTGTTAACAAATACCAAAAAAAACTTTAGATAAACATAAAACAAATTATCTATATTTTAGGAAAGCCAAAATAATATCACAAAAGAATTCTATTATTTCAAAGAATGTGATGAGTGTTAGTCCCATGAAGAATCCTAAGTTGCCACCAATGTTAGCCACCAAAGTCTCCCACTGAAAAAAAGAAAAAAAAAAAAAAACATTTTTAAGTTGAAAGATGTTATACTGCTTCACGGAAAAGGAATAGATGTAAACAGAAATGCACCATTTGCCGCCATCAAGCACGAGTTTGGCTTGAACAAGAACAAATTGATGCCAATTCGACCGTAGGATGCGAATGTTATAGGTTTATTTCTTCATTTTTTAATATTACAGAGAAATTCCTCAAAAGTGGCATATTGGCAAACCTTCTCTTTTTTGTGAACGGACTATAGAAAGGTTTTTTAAAATCTGTATTTAGAAAGTACTGCTAGATTAGAATCTATTACAATGTAGATTTATTTTTGTGATTAAATTAAGTGTTCTGCCATGCTAAGCAGCGGCGGCTCCTCACTATGGGCCGGGTAGGCCGGGCCCACCCAGAAAAAACAGAAAAAAATAAAATCATTTTTTACTTCAGTTCAAAAAAAAAGCAAAACGCAGGGATGAAAATCTTCCGCGGATCCGCGATCTTCCGCTTTTTTGTATTTTTTTCTTTCTTTCCGCGATCAAAAAATTAATGGTGCATCAAGTTTAGAAAAAAAAAAAGTACATCCATTATTAAAATGAAGCTTAAAATAAGTTGATTTTAAATAGTAAAGGTTGAAATTATTTCCAACTTCCAAAATAATGGAAATGTTTTTAGGATGCAGCAGGATTGAAATCTCAAGGATGACCTGCAATTATCGCCGAACTGTGTATTCCATTTTGGCATGCTGCCAAAATCATAAGTTTCCATTGTAGAAAGTAGAAATTAAGAAAGTGCAGTTAAAATATTGAAGATCTTTGTCAAAAAATTGGAAAAATTATTTTGAACTTTAAAATTATCAAACTAACTAAAGACCATGCACAATTAATTAGAGAATTTATTTCTCTAATTAGATGCACGTGTCTTATTCATAAAAAACTGCAATCCCCACCCCCTTTTTTTCTGTATTGTTGTAAATCTAACTTAAAAATAAATAGTGAATAAGTAATTAAGAGCTTTGAAATATATTTAATTTAAATTTTAGGGCACAAATGAATAGGAAATCCTGCATGTCTAACTTCGCAGAATATTCGGAGGGGGGGGGGGGGAATCGATCCGAATTTTAAGCCGCGCAATTTTTCCTCTTTTTTGACTTGGAACTGTTTTCATCCCTGAAAACGTAGGGCGCAAAACATATTTCAAGCTTCAGCCTTCTTTGCACATCGCTAATACAACACAAGAAAGTTTTCAAATTCCACGTTTAGCGTGCGCTGCGCGCAGCTTTGGAACGAAAGTGGGCCCGCTCACCGTGGCCCTCGGCATACCTCCACTTTTAGCCAATCGTAATGGCTGGATTAAAAAGAGCGGCAAGCGATGACACCCCATTGCAATATCCGACCAGTGGGCACTAGAGCGCCTGGCCCAAGATTTTTCCCTTTGTCCCTAACCAAAGCGGTGGAGAGGGAAATTCCTTCTCATGAGTACAGGGGCACAGAATGTCTGGCCCCTGTGTTAGGGAGAAAACTCTCGCCTTTTCTCATTTCGCGCTTCTTGTTTTTTTTTCTTTTCTTTCTTTCTTTTTTTTTTTTTTTGATTGATTTTTATAGCATTTCCCTTTTTTTGGTCTTTCTTTTTTCATTTTCAACACCTGTTACTAACAGGCATAGAGATTGCCAATTTCATAACCCCCCTCACCTATTTGTTATACAAGATCGTTTAAATTTGATTATATTGTAATACTGTAAAAAAAATAAGTGCTTTAATATTGTTATGTACTTTGTATATTTTCTGAAAATAATTCAAATCAGCTACCATGAGCATTACTAGTCTGAGTAGTACGACCATAGGTAAGTGAGTGGGACCATAACTGGTCAAACCAGTGTATTCCAATTTATTTAAAAACATATACATTCATTAAAATTGAAAGTTAATTAAAATATCATAGCTATAAAAGTGACATTTTTGAGTTCGAACTCCGTTAGAGTTTGTTTTTCCCTGAACTGAAATTGCAACATTTGTATCCAAATTATATAAAAAAAAAATAAATAAACTTGTTATCATGCCCATATCTAGTCATTTACTTTATGCGTACCTTAATTTGATAGAGGCTTTCAGAAAGTCATGGTACAGATTGTCGAAACTTTTAGGGGG
>JAXGGA010014621.1:0-31552 GCA_038373865.1 Uloborus plumipes
GATAGTTTATCTAGAGAAATCTCCTCCTCCCGCCGCGACATGAAACAAATTTCTATGAATGTAGTTTAAACGTAATCCTTTCATTTCTAGAAATTATAAATCATATATTTTATTTATAATATAGAATTACTAAATGCATTTTGTTTTCTTCAAACAATACATAGATAAATCGTTCGTTAAAATGCTCGTTATTTTGGAGTTATTTCAAATAACATGCAATTAAATCACGCAAATCTTTCAATACACTTATTTTACATTCAAACTAATTTAATGAAGTTCGTTGACATTAGTTTTTCTTCGAAAAGAACTAATATAAGTTTAAATATTCCCTGTGGCTGTTCGTTTTCGGTTGTAGCTGTTCGTTTGTCGTCCTGTGGCTGTTTGTTTTCAGAAGTAAATATACTTAAAAAAAAGAAAAGTACGAATTGCCCAGATTAAGCGAATAGTTATTTAAAATTTCAGATATCTCAAACGTTTTAAGGGAAAAGGAATGTGCTGTATTTTTTATCCTAAACGCGTCAATAAAATTTTCTTAAAACTATGATGTGAAACTATGATATTTTATCATTAACAAGCAGCAAAGATCTAGATGATAAATTCGCTTATTATACAGTTCGCTTTCTTATGTCAAGATTGCCACCTTAAACGGCTACTTAAATAGCTTTTCCGACGGAACGATCGCATCGCTTTTGCCTTTCTGCACGGATTCTAAAATCATTAAAAAATATATTTTATGGGTTTAAGGGACACCCCACCATTACCTGACGTGTATGTTACTTCAGTCCATCTCCTGCACTCATTTTGGTGACTCAAAATATTCTTTAGTGGACTGAACCAAAATCAGTCAGTCTGCCTCTGGAGATGTGTGTATTCTAGACATAAAAAATGTTTAAAACAGCTGCTTCTAAGTTGAAGTCTATTTTAAATTGAAGACTCGAATACAAAAGTCTTGGTGGCTTTATACAGAAAACTAATCTATAATCTATAATTCTATGGTTAGAAAGTATAATGAAAAAAGGTATTTATCAAAAGGTAACGACAAAGGTTTTTCAATGTTTGAATGACATATCATTCTGAAATACGTTTCAAATTGGCGGTATGCAGCTAAAGCATTTTGAGGATAGTCCGGGCTAAGTACCCTAACAGGTAGTAGAGTAGACAGAACAGTGAATAAACACTTGAACGAATTTTCAATTTCAAAAATTCATAGCGTCGTTAAAATTTGTAGAATAAGTCACATAATAGTAAAAACATTTCAGATGATATACATAATGTTTTAAAAAAATGCGACAACTTTTTTGATGGGGGTTGAATCGAAAAAAAATGCCCAAACACTGTGAATAAACACCCATACTAGTAGACAAATATAAGAATTTTCTAGTCATTTTCTTTCTGTAAATATGTAGAAAGAAGTTACTTCTGCTATTTCATAAAAAAAAATATTTTTCAAAACTTCTTTTTTTCAAAAAGAAAAAAAAACGAGGGTTTAATTCACTGGTCGGTTAAGCTATTTATGTTTTTAACGAGAAAAAGCATTTTTCGGAAGATGCGTGCCGAAAGAGGTTAACGTAATGTTTTAACTTTGCATTTTACTGCATTCTGGTAACATTGAGCCTGTTTGCACGATACGGTGAAACCATTTAATGCATTTTCGTAACGTGATCGCAAATAATTCATAAGCATGCGAAACATTTCTCCAGCCAGATTTGGGTTTAAAGTCCCATAGAGATTCAGAACTTCTTACGAAATGTCAGAAAAATTTGTGATTTGGGGACTTTGAATCGCTGTCAAAATGCTTGTAAAGTTCTGAATCTCCATCTAGAATTGAATCTACGCGAGTCTTAAAGAAATCGCTTTTTAAATTTTTAGTCTGTTTTAAAAACATGGTCATTTTAAAACCTTTTTACTTAAAGAATTATTTTCTCCTTTTTAGTGATTGGGTATGAAAATTTTCAGTCCATTTTAAACACTTTAGTGAGATATTGACAGAGACTTGCGATACACTTCAGCTTTGTCTCATATTCTTTTGAATTGATTATATCTAAAGTGTGTGATTATGTGGGTTGAGTTTAAAAAGACATTTTTGTGAAAGTATTGCTCAATAAAGACTATGATCAAAAATCAATTTTTAATTGAAGGCTCACTAACATTTTAGCGTGAAACAAGTTAAAAACAATTATAATAAATGTTATAATTACTTTGGAACATTAGAAAAACTTTCACCGTGCAGAAAATATGAGATTAATGCATATATTTCATTTTAATATGGGCAAGCATTTTCTTTGTCACATTGCAGATTTTATGCAGAAACGTTCAGTAAATTAGGAAAAAAATATAGTTAATATTTAATAAATTGATTTTTTTCGAGAATAGGGCATTGTCGTGGGTTCAGAGGTTGAAAACAAAATTTCAAAAGATTCCGAGTACAGGAAGTACGTGAAATTTGAGATGCAAGATTCAACACGAACATCAAGCCCGAAACCATATTTAAAATAAAGTAAAAACTGGCTTTGTACAATCACACGGCTTGTGAAGCGAACTGAATTATACACTAGTATTTTGTCGCGCAACAAAAGACTCACATATGGGTGATTCCCTGTAAACTGGTAATTGGCTGTACGAACTGAGTATTTAAAAAATAATAAAGTGTAATAAAGTAATTATCGCTCTTAATACAAGTAAAGCATTAATACTTTGTGGCTCAATTGTATTTGGAGTGATAACAATTTAATATTTTTTTCTAGAAATTATCTAAGCGTCAAAAACACAGTCACCTGACTGTCCAAATCCCATAGTCAAACTGTTAAAGATGGTATTTCAAAAAACCTCTTAACACTACATAAAATTGGTAATTAATATCAAAAAAAAAAAATGAAGCTATATTTTTCTTATGAAATAAGGTATAATTACGTATTTCTAAAACTTAAAATTGTCATGTAAATTCTGTCCGGAGTTTTTTCAAACAGTCCCCTGCAACAAATTAACACTAGCTTTTGCAAATTCTTTTTGGCATGAAGTTTAAAGTAATCAGTGTGAATTTGCCAAAATCGCCGAGAACGGTGTTGAACGCTACTTTGCTTAGTTTGAGAGCCACATTTGTGATGAAAATATGCATCAGGGTCGTTGCGAAAACAGTCTTCTGGGAAGTGATTTTATAATGTCAATTAATTTAATTATAAAACATATTAGTTATTATGTCCACGATTTGTGCCTAAATTTATAGATAGTCTCGTAACTAATTATGTTCCAATAGTTTTGCAGATATAACGCAACAAAGAGCAGAAACACAGTCACCTGGCACAGTCCCTTGCCTAGTTATACTAGGCGGGGACTTATCTCCTATCATGATTTATCACAAAAACAAACTTCAATTGGCCCTCTTTCAAACCAAAGTAAAAGGTTCATTTTCTGAGCAATAGTATTATAATTATACGAACATTTCAAAAAACCGTGCCCGGACAGATTTCGTGTTAAAAATGACGAGTTTACAGAGAATCCCCCATATAACAACAATTGTAGTAAAACAACAAAAGTTGTTTTTATTTTATTTCGGCAATGCGTTCTTTTTACGTACATTGTAAAGAATGAGTTGTTTTTACAGTTTAATACAACTAATTTTATAGAAATAAACTGTAAAAATTGCTCATTTGACAGTATTAAACTGTAAAATTGCTCATTTTTTAGTAATAAACTGTAAAATTGCTTGTTTTTCAGTAATAAACTGTAAAATTGCTCATTTTACAATTTATTACCGTGAATTTTGGTTTTAAACTGAAACCCCTGCTGTCTGAATTATACTGTTATTTTTACAGTTAAATTTTACGGCAATAAACTAAAATTTCTAACTTTACAGTAAGAAACTGTAAAATTGCTAGCTTTACAGTTTATTACGGTGCATTTTACGGTTTTAAATTGGAACACAGGCTGCCAGTATTATACCGTAAAAACAACAGTTCAGATTTTGCAGTGCAGCTCCGAAAACGTAATTAGCTTTAAAAATATGATCACTGTTTACAGTTAACCCTTTATAACATACCCAAACTAAATACTTGCTTGATCTTTTACCTGGTGAAGTTTGTAGTTTTTTTGTAAAATAGCCGGCATTGTTTTATTAATGACAAAAAAAAACCTGCCCTCACCTAATGGCTTCAACTAGGGCTTCAGAATTATATACATATATATATATATATATATATATATATATATATATATATATATATATATATATATATATATATTATATATATATATATATATATATATATATATATATATATATATATATATATTCGTATAATTATAATACTATTGCTCGGAAAATGAATCTATTACTTTGATTTGAAAGAGGGCCAATTGAAGTTTGTGTTTTCTGATAAATCATGATAGGGGGTAAATACCCCGCCTAGTATAACTAGGCAGGGGACTGCGCCAGATGACTGTGTTTTTGCTCTTTGTTGTGTAATATCTGCAACAAAACTATTGGAACATAATTAGCTACGAGACTACATATAAATTTAAGCACAAATCGTGGACATAATAACTAATATGTTTTATAATTAAATTAATTTAAATTAATAAAATCACTTCCCAGAGGACTGTTTTTGCAATGACCCTGATGCATACTTTCATCACAAATGTGGCTCTCAAACTAAGCAAAGTAGCTTTTCAACACCGTTCTCGGCGATTTCGACAAATTCACACTGATTACTTTAAACTTCATGCCAAAAAGAATTTACAAAAGTTATAGATTTTTCGTATTACAGCTTTGAATTTGTTGCAGGGGACTGTTTGAAAAAACTCCGGACAGAATTTACACGACAATTTTAAGTTTTAGAAATACGTAATTATACCTAATTTCATAAGAAAAATATAGCTTCATTATTCTATTTTTAGATATTAATTGCCAAATTTATGTAGTGTTAATAGGTTTTTTGAAATACTATCTTTAACAGTTAAACTATGAGATTGGGACAGCCAGGGGACTGTGTTTGTGGTGTTTAAATAATTTCTAGAAAAAAAAAATAAATTGTCATCACT
Organism: Uloborus plumipes; assembly: GCA_038373865.1. Taxonomy (NCBI): domain Eukaryota; kingdom Metazoa; phylum Arthropoda; class Arachnida; order Araneae; family Uloboridae; genus Uloborus; species Uloborus plumipes. The sequence goes on from JAXGGA010014621.1 coordinate 5,038, forward strand.
CCAAATACAATTGGGCCACAAAGTATTAATGCTTTACTTGTATTAAGAGTGTTAATTACTTTATTACACTTTATTATTTTTAAAATACTCTGTCCGGACAGCCAATTACTAGTTTACAGAGAATCGCCCATATATCAACAGACGTCTATTTTGAAGCTTAGGAACCCTTAGTATCGGTCAGGTTAGACTATTTGAAAGTGTTTATTTCGGAAAAATATGAATGCATTTGAGAAAATGTTAAACTAAAAAATAAGCCAATTCCCTATATTCTATTTAAGCAACCTTTTTTGCTATCAAGAAGTTTCAAAATGCTATTTCATAATTGTTATGATTCACTGCATGAGTTTTGAATGAATATGTATTGTCAGCTGGTAAGCCATGAGTAATATGCAATGTATATGTAAATTATTTTAACAGAAAAGTCCATAGTGTTACTGTCAAATATTTCTCATAATATTTTATAGCGTGCTTATTTATCAAAATAACTTTATGTCAAAACATCGAGCTTAATAACGTACTGTCGAAATAAAAAAACGATCGAACAATCGCCCTTTCATGTCCATTCAGAAACTATTTTTATCCACAAAATTGAAGGCATGATACGAAATGACTTGCTTCTGTTTGGCAAGCGGATAATTTTCTTTTACGTTTGATTCAATATTGCATTCCTTTAAACTTTTAGTACATTGCTGTTGAAGTTTCCAAAAATTCTAGACTTTCAAAAGGAGAACCTTTGTAAAATTTAAAAGAGAAAACGAATGTTAGAATTGGGACACATATATTTTCCAAAAACAAAGAGTAAATTTGCATTTCCTTCTAGCTTCTGTTTTGTTTAAACTAGGAAAACAAACAACAAGAATGAAAAGCTTTTAAATTAAAAATAAGAGTGAAGGGTTGCCATTTAGAGCAATAAAGTACGGATGTGCTATATTTAGATCCCAAAAAAAGTTCAGTGACCTCAATCATAGATGTTTCCAATGTAGAATCTATTTTAAAAAGGAAATTAAATGTAGTTAAAATTCAATAACCCCCCGTTAGAATACTACTGACCACAACAAATCATGAAACTTGAGTTTCGAAAAAAATTCTAATTAATGTTTTAACACCACGACAAAGAAGATGAGTCACATAGAGAAAGCAGTTCAATAAGAATGCACAAATAGAGTAGATTCACCTGGGGTAATTCCTGGTCAAAAAGCATTAACATCCAATTATCACAAAATCTATCTAAGTTAGGGTTACAAATTTTGGTATGGAGGAAGCACATTGGGATGTCCATCGAATAAAATATTCATGCTATCAACAATACATAATAAACTTGAGTAATTGTCGTTAATTAGTGACCAGGAATTACCCCAGAGATGGGGTAATTCCTGGCCACTTACGGGGCAATTATTGGTCACTCAAATGATTGATGAAAATGCATACATTTTGTAAGCACATTATTAATACAAGTTATTAAACTAATTAGATAAAGAATTTATTTATATATATAGCTAATTAAACACTGTATTTAGTTTTTTTAAGGAAGAATGCAATTGTTTTCAACATAATAGCTTTACTTAATAAAACTTAGCCAAAATACTTTTTATACACTTTGTATGCAATAGCTACAGCTTTTATATCTGTTGTGAATGAATCTTCACCTACCAAATAAATAGGTCCATAAAAAATATGGTGCACATGCACCATACACACTGAGCACATGCTTCTGTCTGTTATGAACAGGTTAAGCTGAACAGTTAAATGAATAGTACAATGCAGTTACAATTAAGCATTTTTCTTAGTATAATTAAGAATAATTATTAAAACTTATAAAATAATTGGATGAAATTTAACAAAGAAAAATTCAGTATATTGTATACTTATCATTAACAGATAAGAATGTTACATTGCGGTTACAGTTAACTTTGCAGTTAAGGCTCACAGAGTTACATATAGTTTAAATCAATAACATATGTCAATAATAGGTGAAATAATTATGCATAAATATTAAAAGAAGGACTGACCAGGAATTACCCCACTGACCAAGAATTACCCCAGTAGCCAGGGGCATTATTTGGAGCCTTCCTGCAAATTATTCAAAACAATAATGGTAAATCCAAAACTATTTTTCAGTAACTGACATGGTACCTAATTCAACCAAAAAAACGAAAAAGAAAAATATTCAGAAGTTTGAGTTTGATCATGATCTTTGTACAAATGTATCAAAACTAAGGCCAATCTTGTTTTACGAAATTTAACAAGCGATTTTAAAAAGATTTTTTTTTTCAAACTAAATACACAGTCAACTCATAATTAAGTAATGAATTGCAATGAAGATAGTTCAGAGTACCTCTGTGATTTTTTTCATTTTGCTGAAGGATTATTAAGACATAAAAAGGACTGTGACCAGGAATTACCCCAGAAACTTGCTGACCAGGAATTGCCCCGGGTGACCCTAAATGCTACACTTTTTCATGTCAAAGTTGAAACATATTTTTTGTGTAAAAACGTCTGCAGTGGTAATTAGATGAGCATGGTAAAAAAAAACCACTACTATACATGTTCATGTAAAGTAGTCATTTTTTTTACCATGGTCAAGTCTTATGAAAATGTGCATGTGTAAATGATAGTGAGAAACTGTTAAACATAACTCACAATAGTAGGAATAAATCAAAGTAGATAAATCAAGTAATGTCTTCAAACTACGTTATAATAATATTCCATTCTCTGCTACAATTTCTGACGAAACAAATTTCAATAAAATCAATCTATTCTTACTTCAAAAACATATAAAATATAGAAAGTTGCTTAATTCAGTTAAGTAAATAAAGTCATTTAAGAATTTCTCATCCTCTCGGAGCAATGTAACTTTAATTAGGAATTTTCTGCGTTCTAGTAAAACAATGACTTAATTATTTCCAACGGGTCGCAAATAGGGGTCTTCATTTAATCTAAATTAGGAAATTCCGATTAGTTATTTGCATAGTTCTCTAAAAAGTTTTAAGGCTAATTAATTTCTGATGAAGTGAGTAAGAACGAAAATAAATTGGCTGTGCTATTGAGTTACCGCCACTTTCAGCAGCTCCATGCTGTTATTAGTGGCGTCCGCTAATTTTTATTGCTCAATTTATGCTCAAGTTATTTTGCTCTTAAAAATTATAGACATTTTTTGTGAATTTTCATCAGAATGAAAATGACGTGAGGGAAATTAATTAAGCCCTTAAACCAAAAATTATGCGAAAATTAAAATTCTGTTCAAGATTCTAGTTCCTTAAAATGCTCAGTTTTTAGTGAAATTTCATTCAGTTTTTATCAACTCATAATATTTAAGAACTAGAATTTAAGAAACAGTCGCGCTGGGGGGATTCATGCCAACTCAGATTTTCTTCAAAGCATTCCCAGCTGGCACTTATTTTATTAAAAGACTAAAGATAGAATTTTTTGTGGCAAAGTAGAGTCGTTCATTTTTTGTGGGCCCCTAAAGATTAATATGCGGCATGAAGATTAAAGCGGATTTTCAAGACTTGGAAATTGCCATGAGCCACAACTCTTACCACAAATAGTTTGCAACCAAATTCCATTTTTTTAAGGGAGTATAAAAGGTTCGAACTTTATATGATGATTAGTAATTTTGTTGTAAAGTAAGAAACTTTCTTTTTTAAAAATAAAAAACTCTGTTGTATTCTTTTATTAATGCATTCGCTTTGAATTTCCATCATGTAGGACATAGTGGAGTCTCGCATGGTAGCAAGAGAGCACACACACGCAACTACCGCAATTCGTCATTGCAAAAAATGGTTTCAAAAGGCCAAATTTAAGTTTTATTTATTTATTTATTCATGTTTTTGTTTTAATTATATGTTTATTTTTTATCTATTTTTCTGCAAACCATAAATAGTTTCGTATTTTATTAATATTGTGTTACTATTATTATTATTATTATTAGTTTTTTTGTTTTGTCAGCACCAAATCATTTTGCACCTTATTGAATTTTTTTTTTTCGTGCTAATTTAGTAAAGAAGTGAAATGGGCTGTTTTTTGCATCATTTTACTTTTGTTAAGGAATATCATTGGCGGTTAGGTTAAAGAAAATAGTGATAAATAAATACTACAAATATAGATATAGATAAGCTTCCTTTACTAATGCTTTTCCTTTCCTTCATAAAGTGCACATCTTCGCCAACGAAAGAAAGGTTATTTTCTGCCCTTGAAATGCATGTAATCAATAAATTTACAATGTATCCATCATTAAATTGTTTTGTTTTTGTTTTTTTTTTTTTTTCTATTTATTCAATAATTAAGGCAAACACAGTGAAAATCGGAAGCAACTGATTGATACAGAACAGTTGTAGCTTAAACGCCATTCAATGCTCATGGTGAAATTGCTACCTAGTGCAATCAGCGTGAATTTAACAGCTGCCATCTTGAATCAGCGGACAGTCCTCACGCAGTGACTCAACGAACAAGGCATATTGTCTCTCGAAGGTTAGCATTAGAGGCTGCGAACCAAACAAGTGGATATTGCACTACTCGTATTTTACAATATAGCTCAAAAGGCTACCGTAGCTTTCTCAGCTGGTTGAAAGGCATTGGGCTTCGCATATACTAAGGCCATAGCTAAAGTAATCTATGTATGTAAAAATGGATGTATATATATTTGTAAGTATATTTGTATGTATGTTTGCTTATTAAACACATCCACAATTTTCGTCGGTTTATCCTCAAACTTGGCACAGAGGTTCCTTGATGGAATTCACATAGACAGGGTTTTGAAATTTAAAAAAAAATCCAAAAAGCTCAAAGTTCAAATTTTTTGCCTAAAAATGGCCATTTTCCTTTAATTTTGAATAGATAGAGTAATAGACATAAGATTTGAGCATACAAATCGATAAATTTTAACACATTTAAATATGAGTATTTTCCAACAAAGATGAAGATTAACAATGAATTATAAATTTAAGGCTCACCTATTTCATTTTAGCATGAAATAAATTAAAAACAATTATGATTCATGTTCATAGAATTCATTTACCTAACTTTTTAGAGCTATTTTGTATTAATAAGCACCTGGGCAACGCCCGTAAAAAGCTAATTTCTAAATAAATAAATTCAATTAAGTACTTTAATATAAAAAAACTTATATACATAGCATCAAGGGGATTAAAACTATTAAATGGTGGTGAAAACTTTTAGGTACAGCGTACAGTCGAGCCCGCTTATTAGAATATCGCTTAAAGGAATATCCCGCTTAATGTAATACGTTTTCAATGTATCAAACCATTGAAATGCATTATTTTCATCCCGGATAATGGAATATCCCGCTTATTAGAATATTTTTTCGTGGAAAAATGGCTATTCCATTAAGCGGGTTCGACTGTACTTAATTTTTTAAATAAACGTAACTGTTAATATGATCTGTTTCTTCTTTTATGAACAGTTAGTTACGATGACCGTTTTAAACCCAGGGTCCTCCGGACACGTTAAGAAAATTTTTTATTACCCTTGAAATCTGAAATAAACCATATAAAACACCTATTTAGTTCCGTCAGCAAAAATCACTAAATTCCGAATCACTCTTCAGAATTTAAAGTACAAAAGCAAACATAAATTAATTATTTGTTGTTTGCTCAAAGTTTAAGTAAACTGGAAGCTTTAAATTGGTTTATTTCTCTAGTCTTCAACTAATGTAGTTAATGAGCTGTATGCCATTTCTTTACGCTAAAGTCTCCGGGGGAATAATTCAGTTTAACCCTGCTGCTGTGTTCGTCCCGAACATACGTATACTGTGTTCGGGTCCAAATGGACCCAACATATGTAATTTATTCCCTAACACCGCTTTTTTTTATATTTTTTCGAGTTTAATTGTTATATTTGATTTTATTAGAAACTTCCAAACATAAATCACTCAATTTTTGTATTTTATTTTACATATTTAATCCGAGAAAACACATAAATAAAATTTAAATATTATAGCAATTCCAGTTTTCGTACTAAAGAAAACTAACAAAATTATGTAAGCTGTCACTTTAAGAAATTTACTAGAATTTTTTAAGCTTAAAAAGAAGTGTTAAAAATGGAAATACGAACAGTACAACATTTGTATGAGATGTACAGATTTATGTACAGAAACATATGCGCGGGGTAAGCGGCGGGGAGAGGGGGTAAAAGGGAATTCCCCTCAGATAGGCATAATTGCAGAGTTTGCAGTTCTATGAAAGTTAACCTTGAAACATTTTCACTGGTACTGATTTCAATTCATAGAAAGGAAGAAATGGTATTTAGAAAGAAAAAAAAGAAGAAAAAAAATGAATGAAAGAAAAACAGAAGATAACCATTAAAAAATATTTAAAAAACGTACAAAAACAATGAACAAATGTTTTATTTATTGTTTCATAAATTATGAATAAAATAAACAAGCATAAAATTATTTTGTTTCTCTGATACATGCTTTTTAATCATATGGGTCCAAAAGGACCCGAACACAGTATTAGTAAACTTTTTTTTGACAAGTAGGGTTATACTTCAATCAAAACAAAAAAAATATGTGTGTAATATAACATGAAAATGAACACATTCATGAAGTTAAAACGTTATACCAACGTTACTCGAAAATTTATAAGCAAATGAAATCTGTTTTGGGTCGAAAAGGACCCGAACACAGTAGCAGGGTTAATTTGTGCAAAAGAGAATAAGGGGGTATGAAAAACAAAACAATTTCAAGCTTTGTCAAAAAATATTGAATGTTTTTTTTTTTCAAGTGAAAACAAACGGAGCTGAACCAAAAAGTGCATTTTATGCTTTTGTATTCAATTAAAAAAATCTATTTCTGAAATAAATGACTTTTCTCAGTGCACGGGGCATCGGGAAGGAAAACAGGCATGGCACGAAGCGCAGTTTGACCGAAGTGCCAAATACCGATGCTTCGGCAACTAATGGCAGATCAAAAAATGTATCCCCGACTAGTTGCTCCAACCAGCCTATGTACAACACTTTAATATACATTTACTATCGGGAAGATTTTATCTAACTCATTCATATAACACTATGTATTTCAAAAATTTTATTCCGCCACCATTTCATTTTCAACAATTTACAAAAGCTACTAAGGCATTTCTTGTCAGTTTACATCTGCCATAGGAAAGCGTGATAATGAAAGATAAATAGTTTCCAAAATTTTTCACAAATTATATTTAGCTACTCGTAACTATTACAAAACTGTTGACTAGAAAAGTGAAGAATTTTACGATTTCGGTATAATATTACGTACCTGGGTCATTTTCACCATATGCTTACATTTCAAAATTTTTAAGTAATTTTTTTAACTTGCTATTTTCTTTTAGAAACACTAACAGATGTACAGAAAATAAACAACGTTACAATGCACAAATGAGCAGGGATACTGCAGACACGTGTTTCGGCGTTACAAGGAACGCCTTTATCAATGCAAAAAAGTTGTGAGCTTATGGATGCACAGACATCCGACAAAAGCAACGGAAACAGAAGCGAACAGCTTAAAAAGCAAACATAGCGGATTACATGAACACCAATAAAAAAATTCGGAGCCGAAAAAGATCCAATGGGAAAATAAAGAATGAACCGAAGCTTTCTACCAGGTACGAAATGGAAAGAAAGAATTCGATTGGCGACACGATAAGCCAAAAGGCTAACATAATAAAAAAACACCAGGTTAAACTGTTAACCGCAAGAACAAAAAAAGAGCAGAATGAAAGAAAGCGAATCGGTAAATGAAAAAAAAAAATAAAGACAAGTAGAAAATGGAAAATGCCAGCAAAATCAGAGGAACAAAATTAGAAAGGGAAAAAGCAAAATTATACAAAAGGACGCCAAACAGCAGAAAAATAAGGAATAGCATTGAGATCATTAACTAAGTCAGAACTATTTTTCAAAATATGGAAGGATTCCCAAAAATCAAGATCTGATGGGCTGGGGCATTTTTGGACAATTTGAAAAGAGTTAAAATCGAAAGAATGATTCTTTTCCCAACAATGTTGCGCAATACTAGACTTATTCAATTGCTGCTTTTTCACATAATTCTGATGTTCCTTTAAGCGGAATTTCAAAGCACGTCGCGTTTGTCCGATATAAGAGAGATTGCAATTGCAATTAATTTTATAAATACCACAACTGTTAAGAGGATGAATGGGATCTTTAAGGGAAGAGAAACATAGTTTATTCGTAGGGGAGAATACCACTTGGAAATTGAAACGTTTGAGAATCTTAGCAACCTGATAACTCACAGCGGGAAAGAATGGCAAAACAACCAAATTCTTTCTAATGAAAGTTCTCTTAACAACAGTTGTTTCGGATTTGTTAGAAAGTTTTTTAAAAATGGAATCAATCAAAGTATGAGGATAGTTTCTATCCAGAGCCACAGCTTTAAGATAGTTGAGTTCTGCTTTAAGAAGTTCCGGTGAAGTTCATGTAATCCGCTATGTTTGCTTTTTAAGCTGTTCGCTTCAGTTTCCGTTGCTTTTGTCGGATGTCTGTGCATCCATAAGCTCACAACTTTTTTGCATTGATAAAGGCGTTCCTTGTAACGCCGAAACACGTGTCTGCAGTATCCCTGCTCATTTGTGCATTGTAACGTTGTTTATTTTCTGTACATCTTTAGCACAAAGGTATTTGTAAACTTCACTAACAGATGTTTTGCCACATATTTTAGGTGTGTGAAAAAGTAATTGGTTGTACACTATGATGCATAATTAAGTATTCAAATGCTATTGTAAAACTGTAAGTTGCAAGGAAAATTGTCGTCCATTACCGTACAAAATCAATATGAAATCTCACTTTTAAACTATATAATAGAACCTAGAACCAACTTCATTTGAAATTATTTGCGCCCTGAAGCTTAAAACGATGTTTGTGGTGATTGAAATATTGATCAAAAACTCTATGGTAACGAATTTGACATTTGGTAACGGATTGACCAGTAACGGACTTGACATTTCAATCAAATGTCAAATTATGGCTAGGTTGTCGAATTCAAAAATTGAACTACAATATGCATTTTCTTAGAGTTGTATAATGAACAATATTTAGGGGTAAAAGTTTAGAAAAAGTAAAAATTAATACTAAAATCTTTGGTAACGGACTTGACAAAGAATAAAAATACGCACCTGGAAAAAATTTTGTGCGAAACGCCACAGCAATACTTCTCGACTCAGGGAAACAAAATGGTACAAAATAGTTACGTCACTAATTTGTTAAGTTAACTGAATACGTGTTACCATCTTTTGACTTCAATAAATACCTTTTTTAGCTAAAATAATCTTAGGGTAACGGACTTGACAAGAACTTCCGGACAAAATATATTCATACATTTCTATTTGAAATAAAATTACTGCTGTCAATATTTATCATGAATACCATATACTTATAGTCAATATATAAGAATAATATGTCGTATTTACTTTTTTTGACCATTAAGTATAGGAAAAAAATAGTTGAACTTGCGAAAATTGGAAATGGACAAGCGTTTATGCCTTGATTCTCATTTTTAAAGACTTATATAAAAATAAATAAATAAATTTCAATAATTTGTTAAGTGATAGAATTTTTTTGGGGGTATTTCTTGCAGAAAATAATTATTCGCATTGAATTTAAAATATAAGTTATGCTTCAAAATCGTCTTTTGAACCTCCTGACAGCAAATGTAAGCAAATTTTGAAAATGACCCACCTACTCTAATTACTACTAGCCGAAACCAGTAATCGCATTTTCAGCTCTACTTAACTATCCGGGGTCCCCTGTACCTACCACAACTCGTTGTTTAACCGGAATGGGCCCTGAAGAGTGCTCTGCAATTTTGATCCAGACCAAGGGCTGAGCAAACCTCTGGTCTAGTTCCCCCAGAGGTATCGTTTCACTTGGAGGACTTTGTGACCACGACCCTTAATTTACATCGCCCAGCCACCATTAGTAACGACGGTGGATCTTTGATTGGTTAGGATGGAACCCGGTACCCTTCGGTTACGAGTCCAGCACCTAACCGAACGGGTTACCACTGCCCAAAATTGCAAATCTACTGGAAAAGAAAATGAAAAATCACTTAATGTTAAAAGTGAACTTTTTCCAGTGTCAAGTTCAAACAGTGAAGAACAATGTTATAGTGCTCCTCTGGTAGGTTCACTTCCTGCAAAGACAACGTTTCCTCTTTTGGGGTAATGAGAAATGGTTATTGGCCTTGAAGTGAGTTAGGTTACTTTCGTAGAAGTTTTCCACAACTGTTCCAAGTCAAATCCATGGCACTTATATTTTCCTATTACCCAAGAAAAGAGAAACATTATGACTGCTGGAGGCCAACTAACCAGAGAAGCACTATACTTACTCCTCTCTCATCAACAGTTTAGTTTTAAAAAATTAACTGAGATATGTGTGTATTTCACTGCTGGTTTTTATTTACCCTATAAACAAGCCCCAGATGTGAAAGAAAGTTAAAAAAAAAAAACTTTCAATAACTTAGGTACCTCAGAGCCAGACTAACGTAAGTGACATTTCGACTACTTTACGGGAGATCGTAAAAATGTTTGTTTGATTTTGGCAAATAATGGAACTCGCGCTTTTTTGACACTGGTAAATAATGGTCAAGGAATTTCGTTTGTAGAATAACGAACATTCCCACCACTCGATGCGAAATAAGATGCTACATACAAAGCAGTAATAAAGTGAAAATTGCCAGTTTTGAATTTGTGTTAGTCTGACTCTGAGGTACAGATTTACATTAGAAACATATAAAAATGGATGTATGATTGTATTTATGTATATGTGTTTGTTCCTTATACAAATGCACAGTTTTCATCGCATTTTCATCAAATTTGGCACAGAGGTTCCTTGATGCACTAGAATTGAAGGGACAAGTGGATAAAGGTGATATGTGACAATTTTGGAAAAACATACTTTTTACCATGGATAAAGGTGATAAAATATTAATTTTTGTTTGAAAGCTTTTTTTAGAAATTTAAAAAATTGTCACATATCACTTTTATTCACCTGCCCCTTCAATTGTGTTTGTGAGTTAACACAATTGAACACACACTAATTTGAATTTGTGTAAATTGGCAAAATTCAAAAGTCACATATCACCATTATCCACTTGCCCCTCCAATTCCTCTTAATGGGGTTTTGAAATTTAAAAAAAAATCCAAAAAGCTCAAAGTTCAAATTTTTTGTCTTAAAATGACCATTTTCTTTCAATTTTAACTGTATAGAGTATTAGAGATAAGCCTTTAAGCATACAAATTGATAAAGTTTAACACATTTAAATAGGAGTATCTTTCAACAAAGATTACGATTAACAATGAATTATCAATTTAAGTCTGGTAATAAGCCCGTATTTTGTAAATATATTTTAATTTAAGTTTTGTGCATTAAATGGATTTAATAAGTTAAAACTTTCTTTTCCGTTGGAACACAATTAAATTTATAGCCGTTGCAAAGCCATTTAAAGTTTTACCTTTGTTGCTAAAGAATTTCCTTTCCTAGAAACACGAGCTACAATTTTTAATAAAGACTTGGAACGAAAATCGATTATTACTGAGAATAGATTACCGCAAATGGTGTTTGGTAATTCTTTCGACGGAATTTCTGTGCAACAGGAGTAGGCGGAGTTTATTGCAAACTTTTCGTCGGCGAAGCTTCAAATTAACGAAACACATTTCTCAACAATTCATTAATTGCTTGTGTCTTTTGATACGTTAACTTGATTTCGTAATAAAGGTTCGGTTAGCTGCTAATTTGTTCATTGCCATATTGAATATGCATTGAAGTTTTTTAGTTTAATGCTCCCACCGTCCCAAATCAGTCGCTATAGCGGAATAGTTTTGTATTGTTTATTGATACTAATAATTGTGCGATTTTGCTTGAACATTTTTTAGAGATTTTAATATGCTATGCTATGAATTGCAACAATTGTTTACAAAATGTTCCCTCCTTAACCCTTTGACGGTTATGGAAATGAGCAGTGTCCGTTTACTTAATTCGCGCAGCATTAGGAGTAAACAGTAGTCGAAAGTGGCAGCTGTTTTCCCCCGCCGTTCTTCCGAAAATGTCACCTTTCTCTGGCGATGCCGTAGATAGCTCGCCTCGAGCGTTTTAAACATTTCTTAAAGTATTTATAGTGCAGTACATCAGTGCAGAATAATAATGGCGAACGAAGTCAGCTCGTCAGCGCGCATTGGGGAAAAATTTCACTACGCGAGTAGTGCTCGTTACTAACTATTTCGGTCAAAATCTTGCTCCCGAGCGGAACTCATTTGCGCGCATTATGAAGCACGATTCGATTGTGAGCTGAACTCGTTCATAACCATTAAAGGGTTTAAAACGCACCGAATTTGATTTAAAAATCCATAGTTATCATATTTTTTAATTCATTTCTTAAAGAAGGACATTTTAAGTATTTAGCTTTGCTGATTGCTAGCAAAGTATACAGATTTTTTTTTTTTTTTTGAAAAAGTGTCCGATTTTAGGACTATGCTGATATTTATTTTAAAAGGCTTTCTCGAATGGATAAATAGCATGGTTTATTAATTTCAATACAATTCACAATAATTACATACGTTAAAAAGGATCACAAAACAGTTTTATCATTTACACACAAGTAAACATAATGTTACACACAGCACCCAATCAAGCTCAGTTACATGTAATCACAAATATATCATGGAAATACAATTGGGTGAAAGTACAACAACATACAAACTCAACCTCATTTAATAAGACCATAGCAGTTGTTATTTCGCACACATGTAAACATTTACTCACATCCCAACATAAGTTAAAATTTTGTAATGTGACAAGTTGGAAAATTTAGTAGTAATTATAAGATAACTAGCTGACCCGCCGAACTCTGTTCCGCCTTGAAGGCAATAAATAAGAAAATTTTTGAATTTATTAAGTTTTTTATTGTTAGAAAATACAAAAAAAAATTAAGTACCTACATTAATCATTAATTATTGTTTCTGTATTTTAGTACATAGGTTGCTCTTCACTGCAGTACCTTCTGATGCACAACATTTTTTGTTTTATTATCTGGCGCAAAAAGAAACAACGCAGATGGTCTTCCGACCCGTAAACATGCCACATATAATTGACCATGGGAAAAACAGTGATGTTCTAGATTCAAACCACAAACTTTTAAGGATTGGCCTTGTGATTTGTTAAAGGTCATGACAAATGCAAGACGGATCGGAAATTGAAGTCTTTTAAATTCAAACGGTATATCGGTTGGGATCATCGGGATCCTAGGAATAAGCAATCGTTTCCGACAGCTTATCACATATAAATTTCAAGGGAAGTAACGCGTTTGTTTATAATTTATTTCACGAAAAAGTCAAATAACACTCAACGCATCGCTAACTTACAACCTGTTTGCTGCGCACCGGAACCTGCCAGAACGTGTGCTTTATGTCGCTCAGCCATGGAGGTGTCAAAAAAGGCTTAGTAAAAAGGCTTAGTCAATAAGACTGACACATAAATTATAGCCTATATCCGTCTCCTGGCTCTAAGCTACCTACCTACCAATTTTTAGCCATATCGGTACAGCCGTTCTTGAGTTATAAGTAGTGTAACTAACACGACTTTCTTTTTTATATATAGATGAACACTTTACAACCATACGACGCTTGTATTTATTTAGTTTCGGATGAAATATTTTTAAAGATGGGTCTTTCAGAATTGAAAATAACCCGCATTTTTATCATTATATCAAGATTTTTTTGAAAATCGCGTTTCAAAATTGATTAAAAGTCAAAACTTGGCAAAGAGTGATAATATCAACTTATTAATTTTACATTAAGCTATGTTCGTTTTTATACGCAGTCTTAGCACTTTTATAGAGAAAAAAGGTGATCCTCGGTCTAATCAGTTTTTTTTAATATTATAAATGAGGAGGTTTCAATCGCTGACAACGTTTTTGGATAATTTTTAAGTAGAACATTTTTACAAAGAGTTTCTTCTTGTTTAATTTGTATCATCTCTATTAAACAGAAAATGTTTTGTTAGAATTGTTGTATTTCTGCAGAAGATATTAAGGGAAAACAAACGTAGATATCCTTCATCTCAAACTTCCCTCTTTCAGAAATTTTAACGTGTTTCTTTTTTTGTTTTTGTTATTTTTTTGTTATTTTTAATTCCTTAATTTTTCTATTCTTTTTGTTTCTAGTTATATTTTTAGCACTTATTGAGCCTTCTTCAATGACATGCTTACTTAACTATTATTATGATTTTTTTTCACTTACAGTCGAGTGTCGAAGCCTTTTATCTAAAACATTTCTTTATTTCAAAAGTTTCATTGGGCCCCAAACTCTTGACTGTAGAATCCTATAGTTCCTATAATCCTGGATAGTTCCTATAATCCGAACTACAGAGACGTTTTTTGTCGATTTTTTGGGGCTTCGTTATTGAGACGACTACATAGCTATTTACTGATATTTTTATAAATTATGTTATTAAGATTTTCTCGTAGCGGAAAGAGGGACGTCTTGATGTTAAACCTCTTTTGTCATGAACATCACAAATATTTTTAATTCGAAAACTGATTTAAATGGAGTTATATTTCTGTTCCATTTTTCGAGAGTATTCCACCTAGTACTACTATACGAAAATAATTTTGCGATTAAAGCATTTCAACTCCATTAAACTTTATTTACATACCACAGAGCAGCAGGAATTGAGCATATTTCTGTGTAATATACAGTCATTTTATACATATACATACATATATACATTTAACATTCTCGATTAAAACACTGTAAGGTTATGCCTCGTTACAACCAGGATTCACATTCAAGACGAACATTATAAATAAATCATAATTTCTGGGAATTCAAGAAACTGCACAGTATTGTTATTTACACCAAAATAGTGATTCTTCAGGTCACTGATCCTTAATAAATACATACGGTGATTTTATTGTTGTCATGTTTACATCAATCAAATTAAAAATGTATTTTACGGGTTCAAGTAACTGTGTCAATTTTTCATATTAAAATGGTGCGATGCATAACTTTTCCTCTTTCCCATGTTTCACAATTTAATTCCTATATCATTCCTCGCAAAGCTGGATATCTACCTTGAAACAGCAATTTTGAGTTTAGATGAACTAGTCGTTAATTTTTACAAAACTAAAATTACATTATGCTCTAGATATTGTTATGATATTTTAAATTTTAAGATTTGATGCTTTCCATTATACGTCGGCTTGGTGACTTATTGATAAAGCTCTGTCCTTTGATCGCGTGTTCTAAACCCGCGTTCATTTAGTTGATATTCGAAATGAGGAAAATCGCCAGCGTTCATACCATAAGATTATCAAATAAAATTATTCAAATTAAATATCATAAGAAAAGAATGAGGCTCACCCTGGTTGTTGACTACATAATTCAATGTAGCAAGCTAATCACGGCAGTTATACTACCTATATTTTTTTAAAAATATATCAGATTGAATGCAATTGTTTGTTTTATTTCCAAAAGGCATATAACAGAGTGGACAATCCGAAACATAGAAAATCTAGGAACATGGATAATTAATAGTGTTTTTTGGGGAAATTTTTTTTCATTTGCTTAATAATCTGCAGAAATGGTGTCAGGAGCTTCTTTTGTGCAATGCAGTGTCATTTATTTTGTTGCTACATTTCAGTTTAATTTTAAATCACATTTAAAGTTTGAAGCTGGAACACGTCATTTTCTCCTTCTTCTGACAAAGAATTTTTTTTGTGTCATTTCTAAATGGATTATACCTAATCAATTGATACTTGATGGCACAAAAATAAATGGAGAACTAATAAAAAAATACACTTAATGGGGGGTAGTTATTAAAATTGATTTTAAAAAATTCTAAAGTCTCGGACATGATTTGTACCATTTTTGTCGGAATGACCCATAACCATTAGTACATTACATTGTGATTCATTAAATTATAGGAAAATCGTTCAGTTTTAAAACTGGGAGGGAATAAACTGGTAAGCGCAACATGAACAAAATTGTTTCAAAATATCAAATTCAGTTGCCATTCTCTTTTAAATTACACGAATTAGTACATTAAGCCTACTTTTTTATGTTTTTAAGGTCAAATAAAACAAATCAAAACTTGAATAATGTTCTAAGACAGTAAAACAAGCCTACGTTTTAATACTTTTATTGACAAATAAATGTCTATGTTTTTGATGCTTTTTGGAAATTGTTTCTAAAAAGGTCTTAAAAATAAATAAAATTAGCCTGCATTCAAATACTTTTAGGGATTTATGTTATTTGAATAGTTAACTCTAGCCATGAGCTTTACAATGGTAAGGAGGTAGTAAGGTACAAGTATATTTCAATAACACCAGCAGCTATTTTTTATAAATAAAATACTTTTCATAGTGAAAACTGAAACACAAACCCCTAAAAAAAGGAAGTTGCTGATAGATTCTAAACTTATAATGTCTTCTAAACTTATAATAAACACTTTTGAAACAATCCCCATATCTAACACTCAAGGGAATTTTTTGCAATTCATTTCACACTACCACTAAATTTAATATTGCTATTTCTTATTTCACTAGAGTTTTAGTTTAAACGTTTTGTTACAAGATTTCAAACTTCAGTTATATGGGTAGATAAGGAAAAGATATTTTTTTTACCACTTAATTTCCTAACAATATATTTCTTTTCGTTTGACATTAACATTCTGCAAGTGCAAGGGCGAAACTTCTGATTTTTAAATCGCTGAGTTTGACAAATCTGTCTTGTCCTTTCTTTCTCTAGGGATCTTTTAAAAATGTCCTTTATCATAAAGAGGATTTTAAAATATTTTTCATTGCTTACTTTTATCATGCTCAAAATAAGAGAAGGATATTTTATCGTTGTTTAAGACTTAGATGTCTTGTTGTTGTTCTAAGGCTTAAGTCTAGAAAACTTTACCTGCAACCATCTTTTTTGATAATAAATTTCAACTATATAATGTACTGTTTTATTGGTTGTAAGGTAGTGCAAATCTTTAAATTTGAGAACTTCGACAAAAAAAAACTGTTTTATAGAAAAATTACCTAGAACTGTTTAAAAGTCTTGAAAAAATTAAAGCATTTTTCATATTTTTAGCAGACTCATTCTACTACCTTTTGGTTCGAACGCGTATGTTGTTGGAATAAAGCATGGTCAAGCTAAAGGTTTCTCATCGTAATTCAGCTACAATTTTGTCTGTATTGTAACTCAATTAAGTTGTTTAAAATCAAAGTCCAGTAAGTCCACTTTTTATGAAAACTATTTTTTAAACTCATTTTACTTTTAGTATTCGTATTAATAATAAACAAATAAACAAGCAAATATTTTCTGTTTCAGCCATTGATGTAAATTTTCTCTTTTTGTGTTCAATCTTTTCTGCGTATGTGTATCAATCATATTGAAGAAATTTTTCCAAAGAAATAATAGGGTAGTTGTGACCTATTGAATATCCCTTTTTTAACTACTAAATATTGTTAAGAGGCTTACAAAACACAAAAATTCACCATTGCCGAATTTTAAAACACAACGGTTGATTCTTAATATTTTTTTTAAAAACCCACGCGCAAAAAAAGCGCGCCTTGAAACCGAAACCCGTGACGTCGGATGGCAGTAACTTTCAGCCTTTCATCCATAAAAATTTGATTTTTGCTATATTATCGTTTCATTGCGGGATTTTCTCCTTCCGTAATCAATACCTTAAAGTCTACTAATTCACTATTTAAAACTGGACTTATCAAAGAGCAATCCAATACCCTGCTAGGGGTGATTGTTTTGATATTTTTTGGTGAAATTCGTATTCAAATTTTTAGAACACATCACTTGGCGAGGAAAAAAAAATACGGCAGTGCAGAGCGAACAACAGTGCGGAAGCCACAGAAACCGGTTTCTCGAGCTCCTCGCATCTAAAGCTTTTCGCTCTTTCTTCGCCTTAGTAGAAAGTTCAAAAGCGCCAACGACTGCCCAGTGACGTCACCACCGCTTGAATTTTAAAAATTATTAAAAAAAAAACTACTTGTTGCAGCGCAAAACTTTTTTCGCCGTTGATGTTCATGTATGTTGCTCTGTCATATAAAAATAAAATTGAAAAATCGAAAACTTCCCTATTATTGGGAAATCTATTTTCAGTACTTAATATTGCAATTTTTTAACTCTATCTTTTTTAATATAAATAATCGACTAACGACAATAGCAGCAGTCACAAAAAATGAATTAATTTTAAGAATTGATTTTGTGTTTTTTTTTTTTTTTTTTTTTTTTTTTTTGTGCCTAAATTTTAGGAATTGTATAAACATCATCTTGGGTTTTGCAAAAACTCCCATTGGGGCAACCTTGATTGTAAGAGAACTTTGAGTTCAAGAGCTCCAAGAAGGAACATTTAACGCCAAAGATTGAGTCAAAAATGATGTGTAGCTCATGCAAGGGATTGACTACCAGTCAATTGTCTATTTCCTTTCCTTGGTTCGGAGGTTTGCGAGCGGAAGTGGTGTGCCTCAGTTCTAAGAAAGGTACAGCAGATAGTTTCGTAGACCTGCTAATCACAAATTTACTGTTGCCTAAATTTTTTATAATTCTAAGAGAGCAATTTTAAGTTGGTTTTGCGAAAAACATAACTGTAGCAACCCTGGTTTTATTTCAACTTCGTGTTTCTGAATTTTAAAGCGAGCACTTAAAGCCAACGATTTATCCGAAAATGACCTGTAATTCATGCAAGCCTACTACCATCAATCAAGAATACTTGTGCCTCAGGTCCCTGTTTTTTTTTTTTTTTTTTTTTTTTTGAAATACATCTTGGGAATTATTACTTTGAGTACCAGAATTTTAATAAGGAGCACTTAAAGTGAACGATTGATCCGAAAACGACCTGTAATTCATACAGATATTGCTTCGCGGACCCGCTATTCAACTGTTTTCTTTTTCTTTTTTTGGCCAAAATTGTTGCGTTTTTATGAGTTTTAATTTGGAAATGATGTTGCCCAAAACCCCATTGGCACAACCCTGGTTGTAAACTAACTTTGAATTTTAGAACTTTAAGAACGAGCACTTAACGCCAACGATTGATCCGAAAATGACCTGTAATTCATGCAAGGGCTACCATCAATCAAGAGTCTGTTTCCTCGATTCAACGGCTTGCGAACGGGAGTCGCCTGCCTCAGTTCCAGGAAAGGTTCTGCAGAGATTGTCTCTTGGGGACTAGCCTTGAAATGATTCTCATCCACAAAGTAAGGTATGCAACCATTCAGATTCAAGCGATCTGCCTGAGTCAAGTGAGTCATGACTGATGCTTGCCTGCTCAAGGACCTCGATGACGATGAGCACTTGAAAGCACGCCTGAAGTAGGCAGCAAAGTTGAATGTGTAACTACCATAGACGAGAGGGTTCACGCACGAATTGAAGACAGCAAACATGAACAGGAATGTTTGAATCCGTGAGTCCAGAGCTTCCGCGGATTTGGAATCGAACAGGTACCAGAGGTCGATAACTACGTAGGGTGTCCAGCATAAGAAAAAGGTGAGCACTATGATGAGGGTCATTTTCAAGGTTCGAACTCGGGCTCTGTGGACCAGGGACATGTCGGACATCCTCAGCTGGAACTGCGACGCTTTTCTGAAGCCCCTCTTTGCACACTGTGAGTCGGAAAACCCTAGAAAAAGAAGAAATTAGTCCAATTTATAAAACTAGCATAAACATACTGTATAGAGATGTTTGCGTGGAATATTTTGCTAGTTCATTGTTTACTTCATAAGAAACGACAAGAAATAGATAGTAATGCATCTTGAGACTTAGAATTACTGTGTTAAGTAAAAATTCAAACGTTAAAATTGCTTTCTAATGCAAAAATTGTGGATACACGTATCGGGGTTATAAGGATATGTTAATGCACACAAGCAGGAGAAGAAAAATATACAGGGTGTCCACTCCAATCGTGGACCAATAGCTAATTTCTAAACCGTTAGAGATACGCATATAGTTTATTTAGGAAAAAAACTCCAAATTATGAACGGAATTTTGGGTCTATTCAATGTTTTTCAAAAAATCAAATTTTGAAAGAGTTACGAAATTTAAATTTTTATACAGCCCCCCAGTCCAATCAATCATATTTAGTAAAACATTCTTGACACTGTAACGCTTAAAACTAAAAAAAAATCACTCCTCTAACACAAAAATTGACCGAGTTATAACGTTTTGAAAAATCAAGATTTTGCATCATTTCATGACGTAATCGAGAGATCGCTTAAGGGACTGTATGCGAAATAATTCAAAATTTTGATTTTTCAAAACGTCATACCTCGGTCAATTTTTGTGGTAGAGGAGTGATTTTTTTTTAGTTTTAAACGTTACAGTGTCAAGAATGTTTTACTAAATATGATTGATAGGACTGGGGGGCTGTATAAAAATTTAAATTTCGTAACTCTTTCAAAATTTGATTTTTTGAAAAACATTGAATAGACCAAAAATTCCTTTCGTAATTTGGAGATTTTTCCTAAATAAACTCTATGCTTATCTCTAACGGTTTAGAAATTAGCTATTGGTCCACGATTGGAGTGGATACCCTGTATTTACACTGGAGAAAAAAAGGTGTGGCCTTACTTCATAAATACTGAGCTTTGCTATGGAGTAACTTAACCGATTTATCTGGTTTAAAGTAACATACCACTTGTGGAAGGTTACATGATAGCAATGTAACTATAGCGTGACCCTTCACCAATTTCTATGTGTGTAAGGTTACACAGTAATTTTAACGCTTGGTGGAACTTTACACAGGCTACGTAAAACTTTCCACCGACAATTAGAGTTTTCTTAAAAACGAAACAGCTTACCCGAGAAGTTAGGTAACGTTATACCCATACACAATAGTAACATTACACATTTTTTTTTTTACAACGTAAAAAGTTAAAAGTATTTATCACAATTATAAAATGAACTGTGGCAATGAGAAACATAAAAGGTAGAAATACGTGTTTTCTTTTATTTTGTGGAGCTATTTAGTAAACTGATGGAAAAATCTCATTTACTGATTTATTTACTTTTTATTGCTTTGAACTAAGCATTATCAAAAGCCACTTGATACTACCTAAAGAAGATATCAAGGGAATCAATTATCTTAATTTAAAACGAAAACTCCTTCAAATTACTTGATTGGTCTTATTTTGAAATTCTAATCTGCTATCTCTTTTCTTTATATTCGCTGATGAACTAGAGTCCTCTTTTGTTTAGTAGATAATCTCATTAAGTTTACTGACTTTTCTTCTCTCCCATAGAATTAAGAAAGATATACACTGGGCAAAAGAAATGTATTTTAACTTACATTTGCGAATAAAGTTTGTGTTCGTTTCATTAGGCTTTTAGCAGAGTTAAAATTTCTAGAAAATTAAGTGTAATTTAAGAAATATGCAGTTAATAACGTAACTGTTACGCAAGGGTGATATTATAATTTACATGGTAAAGAATGGAGATGACATTCATTAATTTCATATTTTTTAAATAGAGGAAACGTGATAACAGATTACATAATATTGAGTTTTATTGATTTCTACCTTTACATTAATTTTCTACTGAAGAAAAAAGAAAGGAAAATAAACCAATCTAGTGGAGGAGCAAATGGTTAAATGTTAGCTTTCGTGAAATTTTTATGACACAATTATGAGAGTCAGACCAGAGAAAAAAGAAAGGAAAATAAACCAATCTAGTGGAGAAGCAAATGGTTAAATTTTAGCTTTCGTGAAATTTTTATGACACAATTATGAGAGTCAGACCGAAGAGAAAAGAAAGGAAAATAAACCAATCTAATGGAGGAGCAAATGGTTAAATTTCAGCTTTCGTGAAATTTTTATGACACAATTATGAGAGTCAGACCGGAGAAAAAAGAAAGGAAAATAAACCAATCTAGTGGAGAAGCAAATGGTTAAAGTTACACTTTCGTCAAAATTTTATGACACAATTATGAGATTCAGATTTTTTGAAAGGTATTGACACACAGAAAGAGAATTTAGACGAAGCCAGTCTCAAAAATTGTGCAAGGGGCATGGGAGAGATGTCTATAACTGCCTGCAATAAAAGAGTTATTTCTTCATTATTTTTAGGTCTACAACAGGGCCCTAAAAGCTTAAAATGCTACTGTTATACTACAGGGAACCAACTGTACAGGGTCTCTTCAGGCAGGCCCGTCATTTAGGGGGGCAGGGGGGGTCAATTGCCCCCCCCCCCGACTTTGGGAAAATTTCGAAATGACGTCCCTGTCTTCAGGTCATCAATATGCATGTCCTCGGTGAGGTTTGATCCATGTCCTTTTTGCTTTTAAGGTTTCAATTTCACTAAGGTTTCAATTTAAAACTTCCGTGGATCGAACCCCGCCACGAACCGAAACCGACGCAACTAGAAGCCACAGAAGTCTTTCGCGCATGGCTCGTTACATCATCAATAGTCTATCTTTGATCTACACTAGGTGGCCAAAAGTATCCGGACACTTTCAAAAATTCACATTCTTACATATATCTCGAGAAATAAGTGATCAATTGTTCTTTAACTTTAGTCATACAAAATATAGACTTCACCGAACATTTCCAAGTTGAAATTAAATTACCCTTGCGTTTGGGGGACGACAAGAAGGGGGTTGAAAGAAAAACCGCTTTTTGACCATAACTCTTCGAAAATAGCTCGGAATAAGCTATCAATTTCAGCAATTAATTAGCATACTATGTATAATTACTGTACAAATTTTTATGAACGTACCACTCTTACTTCTGAAGATATGAAACATTTTTGAAAAAACGGCAATTTTATTTGAAGGGTTTTTGCTCATAACACGCAGAGTTTTTGATCAAACCTTATCACAACTTCAGGAAAGATGACAAAATACAAGAGAAAGAACATACTAAAGCGGTAAATAAAAATATTAAAAATTCGATGAGATATGAATGTTAAAAGGAAATATTTTTTCACGGCGCATGCGCGAACGACAGAAATTTATAACTACAAAAATATTGTACTCTGATTTATACTTCATCTTATAAAAAAAGTTCCAGTTGAATATCATGAAAAATGAAAAAGATATCAGCGATCTAGTGGGCTGTATTTCATTCATTCACAGACAATACATAAATAGTGAGGGGTTGTCCACAAATAGTGTGGTGACAATCGATCATTTTTTTTCAATGTTAAATTGTATACAGTTTGAAAATTTACATTCGGCATAGAAGTCACATTTCGTCTGTTCGGCCAAAAAGACCTTATACCTACGTTTCCCAAAGTATCCGGACACCCTCTGAAACGTTGGTTTTGAAAGACGACGCAATAACCTTTAATTTAAAAATAGCTCTTTGTGGACAGACCCTCACTATTTATGTATTGTCTGGGAATGAATGAAATACAGCTCACTAAATCGCTGATATCTTTTTCATTTTTCATGATATTCAACTGGAACTTTTTTTATGAGATGCAGTATAAATCAGGCTACAATATTTTTGTAGTTATAAATTTCTGTCGTTCGCGCATGCGCCGTGAAAAATTATTTCCTTTTAACATTCATATCTCATCGAATTTTTAATATTTTTATTTACGGTTTTAGTATGTTTTTTCTCTTGTAGTTTGTCATCTTTCCTGAAGTTGTGATAAGGTTTGATCAAAAACTCTGCGTGTTATGAGCAAAAACCCTTCAAATAAAATTGCAGTTTTTTCAAAAATGTTTCATATCTTCAGAAGTAAGAGTGGTACGTTCATAAAAATTTGTACAGTAATTATACATAGTATGCTTATTAATTACTGAAATTGATAGCTTATTCCGAGCTATTTTCGAAGAGTTATGGTCAAAAAGCGGTTTTTCTTTCAACCCCCTTCTTGTCGTCCCCCAAATGCAAGGGTAATTTAGTTTCAACTTGGAAATGTTCGGTGAAGCCTATATTTTGTATGACTAAAGTTAAAGAACAATTGATCACTTATTTCTCGAGCTATATGTAAAAATGTGAATTTTTGAAAGTGTCCGGATACTTTTGGCCACCTAGTGTACTAAGCGCGGAAATTTGAATGTGGTTTACCAGTAAACGAGTTGCTTGTTGCTCGCAATGTGTTGTTTCGTAACTGGTTGTTTGGAGTTGGTTATAAGTTATATCGGATGAATATTTTGTTCATATAATATTGTTGAATTTGAACATGCCTCATCTTTGTTGTGTACCGGGATGCGAGGAAACTACAAAAAGGATGGAATTGCTGTAAGTGTTTTCGGTTTCGTTGTGTGTGTTCTTTGTATGATTCACTTGCAGGCTTCACAAATCATTGCTTTATATTTTTATTAATAATAACAATTAATCAGTACACTGTGAATATTGTGCAGTTCGTCATTGTTTGAATAGAATTTCACTTTTTTATCTCACCGAAGCACTATTGTAATTGGAGAGGAGGGGTCAGTTTCTGATTTAATTAATTTATTTTTTATTTTATTATTATTTTTTACCGTAAAAATAATGTTAATGTAATGTGAATTGGTTTCAAACCACCATTTCTTCAATTGCAACACCAAGCATTTTTTGCCAACTACAGCACTGCAAGTAGGTCTATGCATTTAAATTTAAGGCTACAGTGGACAAATAAAATTGATTTTTTTTCAATTATTGATTTATGTGTCTAAAACTTTGTGTGCTTGTATTATTGTATATTTACGACATCTAAAAGCATAAACAACACAAATTAGTGCAAAAACAATGAATACTTTTTTTCAAATTTCAAATTAAAATTTTTTTTAACAAAATTTCAAAATGTTCCAGGCGTCGCAATTTTTTTCCAAACTTTGAATTTCCACTTAATTTTCAATCATTAGGCATGATGGCACAAAACAATGCATTATATGCAATGTTTTATGAGATAGTTTATAAAAGATGGCTGAAAATAAAAATTTTCAGTTGACAAAATCATATAAATTTTCATTTTCAGCCATCTTTTATAAACTATCACATGAAACATTGCATGTAATGCATTGTTTTATGCAGTCATGCCTAATGATTGGAAATTAAGTGGAAATTCAAAGCTTGGAAAAAAATTGCGACGCCTGGAACATTTTGAAATTTTGTTAAAAAAATATTTAAATTTGAAATTTGAAAAAAAAAATATTCATTGTTTTTGCACTAATTTATGTTGTTTATGCTTTTAGATGTCGTAAATATACAATAATACAAGCGAACAAAGTTTTAGACATGTAAATCAATAATTGAAAAAAATCCATTTTATTTGTCCACTGTAGCCTTAAGAAACAGGCTAAGTATTTGGTTTTTTACTTTAAATAAATGTTGTCTTTACTTTTTCTAATATATCTAAATATAAATTGATGTTCAGTTAAATGTGTTCATACGTGCTGGGCTCACGAAAAATTACGTCTGAATAGTCAATGCACAGCGTGTTTTTAGTATATGCTCCGTGCTGGTTTGCCTGAAATTAGCAAAATTTCTTGTGTTTTTTAGATTAATTATCTTTTTTTTTTTTTTTTTTTTTTTAATTTTAGTTTCAAGCCTGTAGGAATCCTGCAACTGCAACATAAGTGGGATTAAAGGGCTGTTAAATAAATGATCTCATATTTTTTTTCAGCAAAATTGCCCTCCCCCCCTCTCCCCTCCCCCTTGTGACATGAAACGTTCTTTTTACATGAGCCTATGACAATATAAATGCTTGATTATCACATTTATTGTTACCTCCTTTCTCCTTGTCACAAACGATCACAATTTCATGAACCCCCCTCCCCCTATTAAAATTTCATATCATTGATGGACAGTCGCTAACGTAAAAGTTACATGTTGTATTGAATATTTCATTTTTTAAAGTTTTTTTATTGACAAGTTGCAGTATACTGTAAATAAAGTTCATAGAGTTTTTAAAAATGTGATTAATGTTTGAAATGTTTTCAAATGAAACATAGAAGGTTGCTCCTTTATTACTTTGTTCAGCAGAATTGTAAAATGAAACTTTTTTACTAATTTGTCGTAAAATACTACGAATAAAGATCAGTATATTTTTTTATTGTATGATGGTTGTTTTTTTTTTTTTTTTTTTTTTTTTTTTTCAAATGAAAAATCAGAACTTTTAATGCACCCAAACTAATAGTAGACGAATTCTAGCTCAGTTCCGAATTTTTGTTGTTTACTTATTTGTTTTGATGTAAAATACTTTTCAAGACACTTGGTGTATTGTTGAATGTATGAAAAGTGTTTCTTTTTTATGTTTTCAAATGAACTAGTAGAAAATTCAACCAAAATAACTAAGAACGAAGTCTAGCGCGCGCCTCCGAATATCATAGTGGATCGTTTCGAGTGGATCGACGGACGGTGACGTCATTTCCATGTTCCAAGGCCATCTCCCATCACGTCGGTTACGCACGAACACGAATCCCTTACTCACATCATGTCCACCGTCGTATACCACATAACTTACGAGGAAACCATACGATAGTTGTAATAATAAAAATTTTTTCATGTAGTAGTAATCGAAAGAGCATTGTGAAACAAATTTTTGAACGCATGCATTTGTGTCATATTAACTCCGTTAACAAA
>JAXGGA010014622.1:0-31551 GCA_038373865.1 Uloborus plumipes
TGTAAACAAGTACTAAGATTAAATTAAAAATTTAAACAACCCCTGACCCTGATTGATGATCTAATATTAAAACAAACTTCTCTGGTCATAAAGCATTTTAAATCTAAATATATTTAATTGTTTTCGAGAAGATTTGGTAAACACGGAAAATGACAGAGAATCCTTACTGGCAACATTTACTAGTCGTAAAAGCAGAATAAAGAGGGAAAATTGATAAACATTTTAAATCATTGAGTTTTGCTTAACCGTTTGCCAACAAGGACATGGGTTTCCAATTCTGAAGATTTAAGTCTTAGCCGCATTTGCTAAAAAACTTTAGAATTTGAGTTCTATTTTACATGGAAGTTCCAAACTCATCTTATCAGAAGCAGTTTTTTTTTTCTTTGTTTTGGTACCATTGCTTTAAATTTGCTTGTACTTTTTCACTTCAAAAATCACTAAAAACATTTTGAAGGTTTTTAATTAACATCCTTGTTAATGCCATCTGAAGACGCGACCTAGATAAAAACACTCTCTAACACTTTACCTTTCAAAAAAAAAAAAAATCAAAATCAGTCCGACAGAAGATACACAAACACTTCAAACTTCCTTGTTGCGTCAGGGGTTAATTAACCCCTTCCAGGCTCATTTTATTTCGGGATTACGGATCAAAAGTTGTCAATTTTTTTATGCTTATTTTCATACATACATATCTTTTTAAACATAATAGCATCATTCGCATGCAACATTTCCTAAAAATAAATGTAAAAATATCTATTTAAATAAATGAGTATTTACCAGTAAAGTTGGCTTTCTGTATGGCAGAAATCATTATACTTTGGAGTTGGCGCCTATCTGATCTTAAATCTACAGCTCAAAACACTGTATAGTTACGTTATCTAGTAGCAACAATAGTAAATAAAAGCATCCGAAACCATAAAAGGGACATGTGAAATAATTCGGGAAAGACTGGTTGTGCAGTGTTAATTTTCAGTGCCCGAGCTACACTCGGGATGAGCCAGAATGGAACATTTCGCTTGCCCGAGTCCAGCTCGGGAAAAGCCGGGAAGGTGTTAAAAAGAGCTCCCCTGTACTTATTTTGCTAGAAATTATAGCCCTGCTCAGCATTTAAATTCATTCTTCCAATGAATCAACTAATATATCCTATATTTGTGTAATACAAAACGTCTAATCATATATATATATATATATATATATATATATATATATATATATATATATATATATATATATATATATATATATATATATAATATATATATAAGTTAAAATAAAGGTATTGAAGGTTAGGTTTAATGTACGTTTCTGCTTTGAATCTAGTTATAAATTGAGATTTCTTTTTGTTTATATTAATGCAATGTAAGTTTATGTAGTATTCTTTAATATTTTTGTTCCGAACTAGAATGTTACTTCGTCTTTTGTTTCTTTAGGTTTTTAAAAATTTACGTTTCTTTCTCAATCGCTTTCTGTGCAATGCACTATAGGATGTCTACTACTATAGGATCTCTACGATAAAAAATGCCCAAACATGGCAATAAACGGCAAGTAATACCAGGTTTTGTATTATGCATTAATATTACATTAAGGATTAGGTTTTTAAAATAAGCAATCATCTATTGAGTGGATGACAAAGAAATGGAAAGCGGTATTAAACTTCATATGGCAGTTCGAATAAGCTAATGAACTATTTACGGACATTACTTTTAGGATGGGATTCTTTTTATAACCACTAACTATTACATGGTTTGTAATTAAACGGCTCGTGACATCGTTTTTCATTCTATGCGCACATAAAACCTTTTTTCTTTTCGTAATTTTGTTAATCTTAATTGTGGAAATGGTTTTACCTCTTAGCGAGACAAAGCAACTTTATATCATTCAAAATCGCTTTATTTGTCACAAAAGATGAATTTTGTTTTAAATACCTCATTAATTTAAAACATGAAATAGAAACGTTTCTAACACAGCAACAATCTTAGTTTAAGTTTAATACAAGCACTGGGTTACAAAGCAAAATGTTATTGGTTTAGAGAACATGAATTTGAAAATCACGTTTCAATAGTTACGTAATGTAGTTTTTATCCGCCCTTACCACTTACTGCTCCTTAGCATCTTCTTCCCCTTAGCAGTTATTACCCCCTAATATCTCCTTTCCCTCAGCACTTACAATCTTGAAATTTTTTACAAAATTAGGTCAAACCCCGGAAAATGTAACTATTTTTTTTTATTATTATTTTTTTTGCTTTGTTAAACCTTAATCTTTTTGTTTCAAACGAGAGCTGAATTTCTCTATAGTTCAAATTATAATGAGCACTTTATTTAAATTAAATTTCCTACTGAAGAGATTCTAATTTTCTTGTTGTTCCAATCATAGCACGAATGTTAACCAAATTCCTTCTAGCAAAACCTTTTACTCTCTGCGAACAAAATAGAATTGAAGGGCGTGGAGGATGAAATGTCTATATTACATTTCGAAAATGAACACTCTCTAAAGTGGTAAGCAATGGATACATGTAAGCAAATAAGACTTGCTACATCAAAAAGTAGATATCATTAGACCAATTTCATACGCACACTAACGACAAAGCCATAAAACAAAAAAGCTGCAACAATAAAACTTCAGACTTTAATTGCTCGAATTTTCTGTTTTGTCACTTAACCCCTTCTAGGGTAGTTGTGACCTATTGAATATCCCTTTTTAACTACTAGATATCGTTAAGAGGCTTACAAAACACAAAAATTCACCATTGCCGAATTTTAAAACACAACAGTTGATTCTTAATGATTTTTTTAAAAACCCACGCGCAAAAAAGGCGCACCTTAAAACCGAAACCCGTGACGTCAGATGGCAGTAACTTTCAGCCTTTCATCCATAAAAATTGGATTTTTGCTATATTATCGTTTCGTTGCGGGATTTTCTCCTTTCGTAATCAATACCTTAAAGTCTACTAATTCACTATTTAAAACTGGATTTATCAAAGAGCAATCCATTACCCTGCTAGGGGTGATTGTTTTGATATTTTTTGGTGAAATCCGTATTCAAATTTTTAGAACGCATCACTTGGCGAGAAAAAAAATTACGGCAGCGAACAACAGTGCGGAAGCCGGAGAAACCGGTTTTTCGAGCTCCTCGCATCTAAAGCTTCTCGCTCTTTCTTCGCCTTAGTAGAAAGTTCAAAAGCGCCAACGAATGCCCAGTGACGACACGGCCGCTTGAACTTTAATAATTATTAAAAAAAAAACTACTTGTCGCAGCGCAAAAATTTTTTCGCCGTTGATGTTCATGTATGTTGCTCTATCATATAAAAATATAATTGAAAAATCGAAAACTTCCCTATTAAGCATTATTCTACAGCTGGTGAGCGTTAGAGAGCAGGGGTCGTTCCGCCTAGTAATAATAACTTAACAGAACCATCACGCTGTGTTATTTTGCACATATTACGTTTAAAATCATATTCTTCCAGCAGGCTTTTTTTTAAATAAATTGCGCAAAGACAGAACGTGATGTATGAGTTTGCTACATGTCTCTTAATGCATGTATGATCCTATCCTGATATTCTTCTGATAAACATGTATCTATTATAGGGAGATCAAATATAATTGCATATTCACTGCGATGCAAAAGTTTAGACAAATGGCAAATATGTGAATAAAAAGAAAACTATTCAACGAAATGCTTTCAAATTTCTACTGCAGGTGCACAATAGGGTCCCAAATACGTGTATGGAGTTCTTAAAAATATAACTGGAACCAAATTTTCGACATTACAAAAGACATTTTTTTACATTGTTGCAAAAGTTTAGACAAAAGTCAGATTTTATGCAAATCTCGCTTGAAATGTGATTGGTGGAGGAAAGGCGGGACTTAATTATTCAATTATAAAGTGCAGAGATTGCTGAATAAATAATCAAGATCTCAAAAGCTCTGTAGTTCTCGTGTAAAGAAGTTGAGAAAGTTTGGAAGCCGTAATTTGAAAATGAACCTACTTTATTAATTTTTTGTCTTTTAGATCGGCTCTAGTATGGTAACTCGTTGTTTTTTACTTTGTGGAGAGCAAATTCAGACATGCGTATCGATCAAAAGACCAAGAAAAATGATAGTTCTTAAAGATGAAGGAATTGAAAAAACGGCTCGAACTGATGATTTGCCCTGTAATCCTACAAAACTTCAACTTGGGTAAAGAACAGCACGTGACAGCATAAGTAGATGAACAACTGAATCGAAATGCATAAAAAAACAAAGAATTGTGCTTTAGCCTTTTTGGACAGAGTGTCCGAAATAAGCCAGATTTTAATGGTAAAAGCAGCACAGCATCATATGATCATTGGATATTTCTCAAGTCACGCGAATATAATTATAATCCATCTAGGCCATCCCAATTTTAATAATTTTTATCAAAGAAAGTACCATTCATTTTTTAGTCACGATGATACATATGCTGCTTTTCACATTAAAATCTGATTTATTTGGGACACTCTGTCCGAAAAGGCTCAGGCACAGTTCTTGGTTTTTTTAATGCATTCCGATTCAGTTGTTCATCTACTTATGCTGTCACGTGCTGTTTTTGACCCAAGTTGAAGTTTTGTAGGATTAAGGGGCGAATCGTCAGTATGAGCCGTTTTTTCAATTCCTCCATCCTTAAGAAATGTAATTTTTCTTGGACTTTTTGATCGATACGCATGTCTGAATTTGCTCTCCACAAAGTAAAAAACAACGTACTACCATACTAGAGCCGATTTAAAAGACAAAAAATTAATAAAGAAGGTTCATTTTCAAATTTCGGCTTCCAAACTTTCTCATCTTCTTTACACGAGAACTACAGAGCTTTTGAGATTTTGATTATTTATTCAGCAATCTCTGCACTTTATAATTGAATAATAAAGTCCCGCCTTTCCCTCTACCTATTACATTTCAAGGGATATTTGCATAAAATATGACTATTGTCTAAAATTTTGCAACAATGTTAAAAATTGTTTTTTGTAATGACCATATTGTGTACCTTCAGTAGAAATTTGAAAGCATTTCGTTGAATAGTTTTCTTTTTATTCAAATATTTGCCAATTGTCTAAACTTTTGCATCGTAGTGTATAACATATTTTGATATTAACTACTATTTTTTTGCTATGGGCGCAGTTATCACACAGAGCAACATTCATTTTGGAACTGAGTTGGAGGCAAATCTAAATTTATAGATCATACCAAGAACAAAAGATGGAACTTTTATTAGTATAATGTGCAAAACTATTCAAAGCTTAATTCCTGAACAGACTAACTACGTTATGGTTTTGGGATGTTAATTTTTAAGGCCTCAAAATGACTAGACTTGTTTGAGGACATTTTTTCTTCAAAAAAGAGCCGACCGACTAATAGATCACATTAACGCTCCTGAAATTGACACTACTGGTCCTTGGCAAATGTTCTTGTTAATAAAGTTTGACTACACAGAGCCCAGCAAATATATGGCATGGGTCCCCCAATGTCTTAATTGGGCCCTGTAAATGATAAATACAAAGATCCAACTCATTGCAAATCGTTGGAAGCGAACATATACAAGGCAAACACTCACAAATTGACATTACCTGATTGAAGTATTATTACTAATTTCGCAGGATTTTTATCCTGTGTAGTGAATTGTTCTTTAAGTAATTGAACTGCATACTGACAATAGGGTGACTATGACGGAAGTATTCCTTATTTCAGAAGCATATACTTGCTTTAGAAGTGCACAGATTGCAGTTGAAACTGTCCATTTTGGGCATAATAGCAACTCCAAAATAAAACTAATTTTATGTTTCAATTCAGCATCCCAAATATAGTTAAAATCAATTAAAACATTCTCGGCATCGAAGAAAAAAGTTTTTTTTGTTGACCTGTGTAGTTTATCGTCTTCGGAAGGGGGGGGGGTGAGTTTGGTAATAATTATCCTGACATGAAAATAAAACGTGATTTCAAATATAACTTTAAATTAGGGGTTCTGAGATTTAACCCCCAATAACCAACTTCTAACTCTGCCTCCCCTCTCCCTCCTGTTTAGTATAACGTCATTGTTTAGAACGATATTTTTCAGTGAAACAGTTTGCTATGACGAAGATGATCTGAAATTAAACGTCATAAAATATTTTGTTTCATATATCGATTGTGCATCGTAGCGTATCTTTTCTATGAACAATGATCTTTTACGTGGGTGCAAAATAGAATGGCCCACAAGCTAAATTTTGAAAGTAATTAATATTTCACAAGTACGACTAAAACTTTTTAGAACAAGAAAAAGCTAATTTGGGGCATATTCTTTCTACGTCATAAAATGGTATATGACGTAGTAAGTAGAGTGAGTAAGTAGAGCCCTCGTAGTAAGTAAGTGACGTAAGTAGAGCCCTCCCGATAAGGCTCCAACAAATCAGAACTTAATAATCATTTAATTTCAAGTATCTTCTCTCTTACTGAGGTAACAAATTTTGCTGTATTATTTTTTTCAATAATCTTGAACCTTATCATGCTAGCTTTGGTTCTCACCTTTTGGATTTGTCATGTACTTATAACGTCATAAACACTTTAATGTCTCCAACGTTGAAATGTGTATCATTAAGATTTGAACTGCCTTGCAACATCTGTGTAGAATTTTGTGGCATGACTAAGTTCAGCAATTGATATTGAACTGCTCAATCAGTTTTCGCCAAGTAGCGATGTCGCAAAGTGATAACTTAATTTTTTGTTCAGATAGCGAGTTTTATCAATGACTAACATAATCGAGTGCGTTAGGAAACTAAGTAACGTTAGTGACTTCAGAATCCCAACAGTTTATAAGTTTAAATATTACTTTTTAAAAACTTCAAAAGATCGTGTAGAAACTTCCAAAAGGTAAAAAAATAAAAAACTAATAATAATAATAATAACAGTTTAAGCGGCAAGGTACCGCCCTTCAGCCAGGACTAAGGCACAAGTACATGAAATATACCGGCAGCCTAGTTGTATCATTCAGAGACTAAAGTTTTGTCCTACGGTGGATTCATGAGTCTCCCATAGACAATAACCGAGAGGAAGAAGCTCATCTTAGGGAGTAACTTCAATCTCTTTAAGACATAACGAGGCTGTTGTTATATTGCATGTACCTTGCTCCTGGCATGAAGACGGTACCTTACAGATGAAATACCCAAACTTTGCCTTAAATTTGCGAGTTGTATCTTACCAATGCTGCTAACTCTCCCGGTGTGCTAAAGTTACTTTATATACCAATTTTTTAGCACTTTTAGCTTCATTGAAACAACATCTGCCTTTATCTCGGTTGTTATCTATGTACAAAGTACTCTAGTAGGTCCAAATTGACACAAAACTGCAGTCTCTGGCTGACATAACTGGACCGTAGATATATTGCATGTAGTTTTTTTTTTTTTTTCGATCCTAGCCGATCAAAAATATACCGTCGTTCTTCATGGTGGCTCGGCGCACGTAGCATGCATTAGCACTGCGTGCCTAGGCTGACTGGGATTTCTTTAGACATGTATTTTGGTTTAAGTATTATTTCTACCGTTTACCGTTATCGAATATAAGCCTCTCACGTCTTGTAAAATATTTCAAAAACTTTGAAAGAACCGGAATTCTTTGTGAATAATATATCAACAGAAGAACAAGTGAAAATATGTGCTCGGGCAGGAAGGAGGAGGTTGTTCAAAAGCGCTTATGATGCTTGTCTTTTGTTAAGAGTATACTCGCGATTTCAAAACCATAAATAAACCATATCGAAAAGCATAGAATTTAAGATCAACCGTAATCATTTCAGTTTTATGTATTTCGTAAAATACGTTGAAGTGTTATTTTTTGATATATCAGGGCGTTCGTTCTACGATTTCATTAAAAATATAGTTTTTAAAAAGTTTTTTTTTTTTTTTTTTTGCAGTTGAGTTGCTATGTCATTGTAAGTAATTTCTCGAAAATATGGAAGTACCTTTTGAAACAGAACTTAACCTAAAGCTTTGAGACTTAGCTGATAAGAAAAATTAAATTTGAAAAATAATATCTTCTTATAGCTACTGAGCTAAAAATAACTGGATTGATTATTCACACCAATACAATTTTGTTCCGAAAAGAGAAACAAGGCAAGCGGTTCTATTTTGCAATGTTTTCATTCGGGGGCAAAATATTAAAAGGCGTAGCTATTTTTAAAAATTATACGCATCCAGTTATTAAAACTGAAAATGTTTTCTTTTGGGGAAAAATAAAAAGTACAGAATTTTCTTCTTCTACAAAATGGAAATTCTATTATTTTTAAGAATGTTATTCTACTAGTGAATATTAATGAGCACTTCAATGAGTTTATATATATAAAAATGGATATATGTTTGTTTGTTTGTATGCTTGTTCTTTATACAAATCCTCAATTTTCGTCGGATTTTCATCAAACTTGGCACATAGATTCTTTGATGCACTAGAATTCACATAGGCGGAGCTTTGAAATTTTCAAAAAATCTAAAGTGCTCAAAATAAAATTTTTTTGTCTCAAAATGGAAATTTTCTTTCAATTTTGAATAGATAGAGTAATAGAAGTAAGCCTTTAAGAATACAAATTGATAAAATTTAACACATTTAAATATGAGTATTTTCCAAAAAAGATTACGATTAACAATGAATTATTAATTTAAGGCTTATCTGTTTCATTTAAGCATGAAATAATTTAAAAGCAATTATAAGTAGCTACGTTGTATTAATAAGCACCCAGGCAACGCCGGTAATAAACTAGTATTGATATCATAATAGTTATGGAGCGAAATTAATTTTTATAATTTCTAGTTAAACTTTAGAAATGTACTTTAAATGGAAAATCAAAAACACAATGAGTTTCAAATTTATTTTGTGCCACTACACACGTTTTTTTTTATTAATTGGCCTTTATAATTAATGTAACTCATGTTTGCTTTTGGCAACTGTTAAAAAGCTTCTGCGAACGAAATTGACATCAAGACACATAAGGTAAAGTAAAAGCTGTTAAAGTGGGAACTATTGCATCCTGAGTTTGTAATTTGAATTTGTGTTCGCTGTTATGTTTGCAAATGAAGAGCTGAGTCAATGTCTTGCTTTCATAAGAAGAGGCATGTCATTAAAATCACTCAGTTCTTCATGAGGAAAACAAATAGTAAAAGCAGGAATAAATACCTTTACAGAGTTGGAGTACTTTTGCAATGCCTTATTTGCAAGGAACTCTTACGCCTATCATTATTTCTTATTTGAATTTTGTAAAATAAGGGTGTATGTGTGTTTTAAGTGTGTTTTATAATTTCAAAAAAAAAAAAATGTTCTCTAAGTCAAGAAATAAAAGGGTCTGTCCTTCTTCAAGAAAGTGGGATTATTTATACTATTTTATAAATTCTATTGAAAAGAAAGCGACTTCTAGGGAATGTATTCCACTCCAACAGGTACAGAGCTCTATGGAATGCTAAATATGCAATAATGGTGCTAATTATTAAACATAGATGTGACCAAGTGTGCGTTCAATTGTGCGCTACATATCGACTTTTGTTTTAAGTACTGCCTCATTTAATTCGACTAACAATTTTTCTACTGAAACTAATGTTATGTCAATTACTTGTATTTCTTTATAATACCTGGGTTATGAGAAATACAGGTTTTACTTCAATAGTAATTTAGTAAATGAAGAACTAAACCCAAATATTGTTAGAATTTCGCAAAACTTATTTAAAACTTATAAATTACGATATGCGACAATTTTGTTACCATATGCGATATTTTTGGTCATTTAATTTGTCAAATATTCTAATAAAATATTAAGGAACTGTTTTTATACTAAGCCTCTATTACTGTAATTTAAAGGGGGGGGGGGTAATTATCTTATGTTTACGCTGGCGGAATATTTTTAGGCGTATTTACACAAATAAATAGCACAAAATTCGTACAAATGCTATTGGCACTTTTCATACTTAAATTTTGTGGATTGCACAAAAACTGTAATATTGAGGTAACATGCACCTTACCTTACCAATTACATTACAAGAAAAAAAAAACCTTGATTGCTGAGGGTCACAAAAATGCGATTGCGCTTCATTCCAATAATGTTTATTTTATTTTTTTTAAATTTACTTCTTAACCATTTACTTTTTAGAACAAAAACGTTTCTTTTCGTTTCTTTTTTTCTACTTTCAAACATTTTTGAGAAAAATGCATCAATTTCTTAGCAAACTAAAAAGAAGCATGCGAGCTATTCTGCGTTTTTTTTCATTACCTGCCACTATTTCTCCAATCTCTAAATCAATTGTTATTGATTTAACGCCTTCTAGATGATTGGATTCACTTCACTCGCTTCACGATTATGTCATTTTAAAATTTGATCTAGACACTCCAAATGATTACCTTTACAAATGTGTAATCATTATGGAAAACTTTAAAGTACGAGTTTAACAATGACTAGCTTTTATTCATAACTTTTTCGTGGACAAATACTAATTCAAACTTTTACTCGCACGATTTTTTAAATAAATATCGATATAATATTTAAAAAATGAGCATACCAATTTTATTTTGAACTGATAGACAAATATTGCATTTTTTATTCGAAATTTTAAGTGACATATTAATGTTAAAAGAGCTATGAAATGTGTTATGAATTTAAATGCATTAAATAAATATATTTTTAGAATAAAGAGAGTACAGAGAAATGTAACTGCCGGGGAATGTAGATATGCCGAAAAATGTTTTTTTGCTCTACATAAGAATAAGCTTTAAACTCTTGATGCTAAATCTTGTGGATAAGCTAAAACCTTGTTTTACTGTTATATTTTTTCATGAATACTGCTTTGTCTCATTCCTCTCTAAGCTCACAAGTGAGGAAGATAAAAACAACATGATGTAAGTAGGCTTTTTAAAGTTTCAAATTAACTGCGTAAGAAGTTCAAACCGCTTCCATTGAGAAGTTTTGCTAAATCATACCGAATAACATCACTTTCTAGGGCTACTATTGCCACCTCTTGCCCGAAAAGAGATGAATGTTAGTTCACTTTGTGTAGGTGTACTGGTTATCTCCAAACTTTTTTTTTTCATATTCAACTTCTTTACTTCAAAAGTTACTGCAAATGGAAGTTGCTGCTTAAAATTACACAACAAGCATCAGCCATTTATCCTAATTCGCTAATATTATTCCTTAATCGGGGTTTCACATCTTAATGATTTATGTGGTTGTTTTTGAAATATGCTTAAGAAGAAAACGGAATTTCATATTATGTAAGAGATTTAATGCAGCATTGAAATTTAAATAGCCTTTCGTCTGAATTCTCGTACGCCCTTTTAAGACTTCATCAAAATTTAATTAATAATTCAATTTGAATATTTTAAAACGTACTCTTGCATGTACGTGATCAATTAATCAATAGTTTCCTTCAAGATTCGAACCTTTCAACTATCGATATTATTTGCTATAACCACTGTGTAATAAGTAGGTGTGTTTGTGTGTGTGATGTTTTTGTTAGTCTTTTGAGTATGCCAAACCATTTTTCGTTATATTTTTTTCGAAAGATCATGTTTTCTTTCTTTCTTTCTTTTTTTGTAGGCTCATACTGGACTGTGGGGATAATAGTTTGCAGCACTCGGTTCGAATATAAGTGTTGCTGTGAAATCCTGTATATGTTGCAAAAAAATATATTTAGTGCTTTATTTTTAAGAGTACATAAGAAATTGATTATTTATTGACTCTCATTGATGATTCATTTCTCTCCTTGTCCATTAATCACTTCCAAAAATTGTAATGGATTTTCATAAATTTTTCTGTTCCTGAATATTTTTTCAATTTTTCAAACAACCCGCATTTTTCTATGAACCGATACTGGGAATTGTATCACTCTGGAATGATTTCTTCTAATTTAGAGTCTACTTTACATCGCTAAATTTCTGTTTAATGTAAAACAAATCAAGAGCTTGCTTATTAGGGTAGGCCGAAAATGACTTTTTTTTTGATGATGAGATGCAATTTTATTGTTATTACCACAATTTTAGTTTATTACCCTAAAATTAGCTATATTATACTGTAAAAACAGCAGTATAGTACTGACAGCAGAGGTTCCAATTTAATACTATAAAATGCACATTAATAAACTAAAATTAGCAATTTTACAGTTCATTACACTAAAATTAGCAATTTTAGTTAATAACTGTAAACAGGGGTGCCCACAGGGGGGGATTATGGCGCAAGTTGCGCCATCAAAATTTTTGGGGGGAATTTTTTAAAACTTATTTATTTATTTAAATTATTTATTAATTTTTTTAATTTAAATTATTCACTGATTTTTTTTAAATGAAAATTATTCATTAATTTATCGTTTTAATTTCAATTATTTCTTTATTATTATTTTTTATTTATTTGTTTTTTTATTTAGTGCGTGTGTGTGCTTGGAATATCTGGAAGAGAAAAAAAAAGCGATTCTATTCCGCGCCTACTCAGTACTTTTAAAAATTTGATAATATGTATAAAAAAAATATAATTTAAAAAAATAAATAAAAATATAAAAAAAATAAAAAATAAAAAAAATATAAAAAAAATTAAAAAAAAAAAAAAAAAACAAAAGAAATATCAAAAAAAATAATAATAATATTAAAAAAATAAATATTTAAAAAATAAATATGTTTATAAAATAAAAAAGAGGGATAAAATAAAAAGCACAATAGGGTTGTGAAAAATTTGGGGGGGGGGGGGGGGATGTGCGCCATTGAGCTTGGGGGGGATGGGCACCCCTGACTGTAAAATTAGCCATTTTTTTCAGAATATTGCTGAAAATAGCTGTATCATACTGCACAAACTTCTATTTTTAGCTTTTGATAACCTTTTTCGTTCATCACACCTCTTAAACTTTTAATGGGTAATTTTAAAGTGATTCTTTTGGATTGAATGTATTTTTTATTTTTTCAAACACTGGATTTTTTTCTTTGGACCAGTACTGAGTCGTAAAGCGTAGTCTGGAATGTTCTTTTCTAAATAGCTGTGTAAAAAGTTGGTAATTTCAAGTACATCACACCCTTCTCTATGACATAAGGGAAGAATAAGGTTTTATATGGAAGACTTTTTACTCTGAAATTTTTTCGACTACTTTTAAAAGTATGAATGTAACAAATATTGCATAATTCCCTTTTGGTAGTGGCTCACTGACAGTGGAATGCGTTACCGTCGTTCGCAGTAGATGAAGGACTTATGTTGCTGAAATCCTTCACGTAAAAATTATGTCAACATAGGTTAATTTTAAGCAGATCGTTAGTAAGTAATTATGTATAAATACCAGGATATTACTTTTTTTTTCAGTCAAATGTATACACGTTTTAATTAACAGGTAGTGCTCAAATAATCATAGATGTTAACTGTTTTATGGAAAGCATTTTAGCTTCTATGATTTCCTGGCTAAAATGATTTTTTTCTTTGAAATGAGGTTTTGGCTCATTTTAATGAAATTTGTGTTTCTCCCTTGTTCTATGTGCTTTTTTTCAAGTAGCATTCTAAAGTTTGATTAGATTAGGACCTCTTAGATAAAATTAAATAATTTGAATTTGTTTATTCTTTAAAATATTTAATGTAATAAACCCGATGGATTTGCATAACCGAAGTGATTATTTATAACCACCACTATTGTTGGTGAATGCGATAAATTATTCACTATTTATTTAATTTACCGTTTTGCTAAAAAATTCACAACTCGTAACGGGGAATAAAATAAAACTATATACTTCGCAGCAGTTTAACTTGGCAGTGACGTCACTACGGGCGGAGCCAACAGCGTGACGTTAGCCTATGAAAAACGAGCTAGATAAAACGTCACAGCCTACTTGGCGAATTAGAGGAGACCACTGACAACTTGTGAGTTCTTATTGGCTCCGCCCGTAGTGACGTCACTGACAAGTTAAGTTGCTGTGAAGTATAGCAAGAAAACTACTTAATTTGGGAAGAAAAAATATTTTTGCTTGTTGATGTTCCAGATCCAATAATAATTACTTTAAGAGTATGCTAAAAAGTTATATCTTTTTGGAGGTGAGGAACATCAACAATGTATTTGCATAGACAAGAAGTTCTTTAAAAATCTAACTGTTAGAACACTGAGTCAAAATAAGTAAACTTACAAGTAATTATCAGTTAGGGGAGACCGGGGCTATTTGGCATAAGGGGTACGTTGTCATTGTGCCTTTATGTTCTAGTACACATAGCCCACAGCGTTGCCGTCGTGATGAGACATACTCGGCAGCCTTCTGCATCATACACAATAGTTATAGTGTCTTGCTAGCATGTGTTCGAAAAATATGTGTTTTTTTTTGTTTTTCTTTCTGGTGAGTAAATTTTTTTTCCAATTTGATTTTCGGTTTTCAGTACCCTTGAAAATATTTTAAAAGTACTCCAATTTTATGGTGAATACAGTGACTAAGTAGCCTTGGGATTGATGCAGTTACTGGATTCCCAATCGTTTGTATTCGGGGCAGGGCCACCATGGTATCCAAAAAATGCCTTTGGGGCTAGTTGGCATTTTCAGCTTGGGGTACATTGGCATAGGCCAGCGATCTATGCCAACTTATCCACCCTTGATGTTGGCGTGAGATCGCATATTTATAGATACCTACACAGACCTAACTGATGTCCCTTCAACGACTGCGGATAATGCTGGTGTTTAAAATGTTCCTACTACTTGTTAGGGGTAGTAATATTTGTTAAAAATATCTCTATTGCTAGTGTCGAAAGGAGTGAATCTTCAACTAATGCAACCCGCTCCTCCGAAACATGTCGACTTGTGACCCCTAAAGACGTTCAGCCTTTTCCAAAAGCAGGGCCATGAAAATGGACAATCAAAGGAAAAAGCAGGAAGCACTGTACAATGCGAACCGGCACTCCAGTCGAAAATGAACTGGCAAAAAAAAAAAAAATAAATAAAAAATAAAAAAAAATAAAAACACTTTACGTTGATGGGACAAATAAAGACAACAAAAACAATGACTACGAAATCAAAGAAAAATTATTAAAGAAACTTTCAAAGAAGGAAGGTATTAGTAGCACTGAAACTGATGAGCCTTTCTCTGATGCTATACCGTATGCTGATAGTGAGGATGGCTATGATTTCTTGTTTATCAGTACAGTGATGAGAATAAAGATGAGCCATTTCTACTGGATCTGGTCTGCCCCAACCTTCCTACACAGTCTCCACCTGCAGATGAGACAGCATTAAATGCTGCTTTTGGAACTGATTAGGTGAGTATGGGATAGTGAAGTATGAAGCCCTCAAATACCCAGGGCAAATACTTAAAGTCGATTACGAGAACTTTCATTCTCCACTATGGTTAAAACTACAAAGTATTGAATGTGACTAGAGCCGCCCGACGCTCATCTGAATAGAAGATTAACTCTCCATTCAGATGAGTAAGAACACATCTTTTGCAGTTGACATGAAGCATTTGTAACCTACCTACAATGCTCATACCTGTGTTTTAAAGCTTTGTTTTGATATATTACCTTATAATATATTTAAATAAATATTTAAAAATAAAAAATGTTATATTGCTGTAAATTTATCATTTCAAACAACGTTATGCCAACATACCCCGATGCATCTGCCAACCTACCCCGACTCCGGGGTAAGTTGGCACTGTTGAGGAGCCTTCGGAGAATATTTTTCACGAATTCTCTAGTGAATTTTAAATGATGTTCCTAGTGGTTTTTTGTAGCCAAGATGTTACCCTATTAGAGGCATAAATTACTTTTACCATAAGTACAACAGAAAAAATTAGAAAAATCGAGAAGTAAAAACTATGCCAAATAGCCCCGGTCTCCCCTAATGCTCAAAGGATTAGGGTTCGATTTGTTTTTCAAGTGAAACTGTTCGAATATTAAAAATGTATTCTATATTTAAGTCTTACATATGACAGCACAAAAACGCCAGCTGGAAATATTAGTTATTATTTTTTAATAGTTTTGCTTGGATAAGAGTAAATTATTTATTAAAATAAAAATATCAGCTTTATTTCATTTTTTGCGGCTTTGAACATTTTGTATTTTGCAAATAATTTTACAAAGTATGTTACGTTGTTTATGATATCGCTATTTCTTTTCTAAGATACCTACTAAAAGTGGAGTAGGCCGTCACAACCCACTTTTATTTTTCTTTTAGATTCAATATTTTTTATTTGTAAGTTTTAACAATTAGCATGAAGTTTGCTATTGTTGAAAATGTTTATATTTTGATATGAAATTCTCATTACTCCACCAATTAGATCTAATATATTACATTCTCCATTTTCAATCGCTAAAATTTAATAAAAAATCGGTAAATTTGAGTAATATATTTTCCAATTTATCAAGTTGTTTGCTAATTCTGATTATCCAGTGGTGATATGTCTACTCATATTTATATGTTTGTGTGCGCGCGCCCTTCTGTGTATTATCGAATAGGTATTAAATAGCGCATTGTAATAGAGTCCCTTGTCATTCTAAACGAATTGTAATCAGGACATTTCTATATAGGGCCCTTCAATACATTTTCCGCTTTCCGTGAATAGATATTTCATAGAAAACCAGACTTTGTCATAATATTTAAAATGAGTGCAAGCAATCATGTAAATTCATCGCATTGTTCGTGCTTCCACGTAATTGGGAAATGAGGTTACATGGATAATTTACAGTTTCTCAAGTTGTCGCTCATTATTTCAATAATATATTTGCCCAAACATAAACAAAGCCCTTGTCTACTTACAATTCATGTAGTTTTAAATAAATTTTCAGTTTTATTATATAAGCATAAAAAAACGTGTCCATATAAATAAGATCATAGAATGTTCTTTAAAAAAAAAAAGAAGAAAAAAAAAACCAGAAACATTTTGCTTCAGCTGGCAGATTTAGAGGTCACGGTTAAAAGTTAATGCACTTCGAGATTAATGAAAACGTAATGGTAGTAGAGAGTGACCTGAATACTAAACATAAATTTTGCTCGCAAGGAGAGTATTGGACTTTTTTTTTTTCCGGAATAGCTGAATGAATCCAGAATGAATAATATTATATTGCCAGTTATTGAATAGGAAAATATATTTTTGTTTTACAGTATGGTGTGGAAAATATAATCATCCACATTTTCTTCTGATTATGCCAATATTTTTTTTTTTTTTACAAATGTGATTATAAACTCCTGAACACATGTATATATTTGTAAGGCATGGCTCTGGGTAAACTTTTCAATAATATAGGTAGTAAATATATTTGGTGGCAACTTCATTTTTCTCGAAATTTTTAAAAATTCTTACGTAAGCATTTTTTGGGGGAAGGAGGGGGGGGGGTCTTTTTTAAACCAGAAAAAGTTTTAACCTAAGTCGCAGAGTAGCAATCAGGAACATATGTTCTTTTCTGGGTCATTCCATTTTAAATCAACAAATGGGGTGCGCATCACCATTTTTGATTTTGATGAAAATTTGCATGTGTACTCCTTTTACTTCCCAGAGCTCAAAATAGTGTTCATTTTATTTTTAAAAAATTTACCCTTTGATATATAGGCCCTTTTTGTTGTTGGCAACAGCGAAAATCGGGCGTTTTGATGCTTTGCCTTATGAACTATAACTTTTTTTCTATCAAAGATTTTGAGCTCAACTATAGCTCATTGGAAAGCTAAGAAAAAGATCTTTTTATATATGCTATCAATAAATTTCAGATAAAAAAAATACTTATTTTTTCAAGGTCAAAATTCACGACGAAAATGACATTTTTTACTACTTTCGAACATTAAAAAACCCATGAAGGGTTCAAAGTAACAAGCCGATTTTTTCATCATACATTCATAGTCATGGTTGCTTACTGTATAAAAAAAATTGGCTTGTTATTCCACCCCCTTGATGAGATATGCCCCCCCCCCCAAAGTTGTAAATTTTTTAAAAAATCCAATTTTCAACGCTAAAAAAATGCATGTGGGGGGCAAGATAAAAAAATTTTTACATGTGGTATTTTAAGTACTTTTTACCAGCTTTCTAATAAAACCAAAGTTGCTTTGTTATTCAAAGGCGTTTG
This sequence comes from Uloborus plumipes, assembly GCA_038373865.1. NCBI lineage: Eukaryota > Metazoa > Arthropoda > Arachnida > Araneae > Uloboridae > Uloborus > Uloborus plumipes. Next base: position 18,011 of record JAXGGA010014622.1, read on the forward strand.
GCAGATATAAGGGACTGAACTTTCAAAAAATTGCGCAAAAACAACACGATTATTTTCATTTTTTAAAGTTTTTTTTTATTTAAATGTAATTATATACCTTATTCTTTGCCTTAAATGCTAAAAAAAGACTAAGAAGAGCAATGAAGAAACATATTTAAAGTTTAATAAGATAATTTAACATTTTTAACACCTGGGAATATAGAATACCACTAAACTTGTCTGATTTTTAAACATCTGATTGCTACCTACAACAGGACTGAGCATTTCTCAACTTGTCCAGGTTTGTTCATACCATGTGGTCATCCTTGTTCTGACTTGCTCTCACATGTGTATCTTAGTTGTCTTTCAAATTCTGAAAGAAGTAGGTTGTTGAGCTAGTGTTTCTGCTGTAAAATCTTGTGAAGCTGATGTGATTTCGTTTCATTTCAAGTTCATTCATATTTACAGAATGTTTTGTTAAAGGTAAAAAAAGAAATTCTTTAGAATCCTTAAATATAAATTTAAATTTGTCTTTCTACATGTAAACTGTGAATAAGTTATGGATAACCCTAAATGCTCCATAGGAGTTTTTGAGAATGATGATTGTAATATTTTAAGTTACAGTAGGCAGTCTACTGTAAATAGTATTTCTGAGTACAGTGATAATGATAAAACTTTACTGCACCTGAGTACTGGGTGTAAAACTATTGAAACTGTTTGTACCTACCATGCAAAAAAATTTCTTGCCAACTTTTGCCACCTTTATGGAACTTCTTTCTGGTAGGTACAAAGAGTTTCAATAGTTTTACATCTAGTTCTCAGGTGCAGTAAAGTTTTATCATCATCACTGTACTCAGAAATACTATTTACAGTAGACTGCCTACTGTAACTTAAAATATTACAATCATCATTTTCAAAAACTCCTATGGAGCATTTAGGGTTAAACATAACTTACTCACAGTTTACATGCAGAAAGACAAATTTAAATTTATATTTAAGGATTCTAAAGAATTTCTTCTTTTACCTTTAACAAAACATTCTGTGAATATGACTGAACTTGAAATGAAGAGAAATCACATCAGCTTCACAAGATTTTACAGCAGAAACACTATCTCAACAACCTACTTCTTTCAGAATTTGAAAGACAACTAACATACACATGTGAGAGCAAGTCAGAACAAGGATGACCACATGGTATGAACTTGTTGGACAAGTTGAGAAATGCTCAGTCCTGTTGTAGGTAGCAATCAGATGTTTGAAAATCAGACAAGTTTAGTGGTATTCTATATTCCCAGGTGTTAAAAATATTAAATTATCTTATTAAACTTTAAATATGTTTCTTCATTGCTCTTCTTAGTGTTTTATTAGCATTTAAGGCAAAGAATAAGGCATATAATTACATTTAAATAAAAAAAAAGATTTAAAAAAATTTAAATAATCGTGTTGTTTTTGTGCAATTTTTTGAAAGTTCAGTCCCTTATATCTGCCAAACGCCTTTGAATAACAAAGCAACTTTTGTTTTATCAGAAAGCTGGTAAAAAGTACTTAAAATACCATATACAAAATTTTTTTTTATCTTGCCCCCTACATGCATTTTTTTAGCGTTGAAAATTGGATTTTTTAAAAAAATTACAACTTTGGGGGGGGGGGCATATCTCATAAAGGGGGTGGAATAACAAGCCAATTTTTTTTTATACAGTAAGTAACCATGACTATGAATATATGATGAAAAAATCGGCTTGTTACTTTGAACCCTTCATGGGTTTTTTAATGTTTGAAAGTAGTAAAAAATGTCATTTTCGTCGTGAACTTTGACCTTGAAAAAATAAGTTTTTTTTAAATCTGAAATTTATTGATAGCATATATAAAAAGATATTTTTTTAACTTTCCAATGAGCTATAGTTGAGCTCAAAATCTTTGATAGAAAAAAAGTTATAGTTCGTAAGACAAAGCATCAAAACGCCCGATTTTCGCTGTTGCCAACAACAAAAAGGGCATATATATCAAAGGGTAAATTTTTTAAAAATAAAATGAACACTATTTTGAGCTCTGGGAAGTTAAAAGAATACACATGCAAATTTTCATCAAAATCAAAAATGGAGATGCAACAACTTTTTTGAAAATTTGTTGATTTAAAATGGAATGACCCTTCTGTGACTTTAGTTTCCATGAGTGTTTGGAATAGTCAAATACTTAACTTAAGCAAATGCCTTCTAACATCAAAAGCCTCTACCCGCCCTTTACTAGGAGGGTGCATCACAAGTGCAAGAAAACGTGCACCCACTTTGTTTGCAAAATTTTGCTCTGTTGATGTTGTTTTTTTTTATTTTTTCATTTATTTCGGCACAAAGGTGGTTGCTTGACTTTAAACTTGACATTTGTTTCATGCACATTTACTATCAAAAATGAACCGTATACAAGTCATACAGGTAAGAAGTCCTTATTTTTTAGACGTACATCTGAGATTTATGCGTTACGGAGGATAGATTTTTTTCGTTTTTATTCTTCTGTTCCTAGTTTTAAAGTCTTAGATCCCAGTTTAAAAAACAGAATAATTTCGTAAAAAATATACTTTTTTCTGTGGAAAGTCCGTCAATGATCTTAGTAAATATGTATGTATTTTCCTTCAAATACCCATCCGAAGACTTTTTTAAAAGACAGAATAGAAAATAAAAAGTAGAAAAAACCGTAAAAACAAAACGGTTATTTATTTATTTATAATTTTAAAGCCATTGGATGAAATTGCGCCATTATATGTGCATTAACTTCCAATTCAAATTATAAATGTACGATTTGAATCATATTGGTATTCACCGCCACCAAGTTAGATTTTTAAATTAATTTTTAAGGAGGGCGGGTGGGCGACATATATCATTTATATAATCTTTAGAAGGAGTTGATGGGCTCAGAAAGATTAAAGTCTCCGGTGTAAGCCATTATCACGTTTTTAGTTTTGGGTTGTAAGTTTTTTCACGACATGGATAATATCTCTTCGATAATCTCTTTCTTTGATTATCCAGGCACGCTCTTGTTTCATACAGAGTCGTAAAAGATTTAGATTTAACGATGTACGAGGATTAAGGTGCAAATATGTCGCCAATGAATCGTTTGATTAAAAAAATTCGCAGTTGTTGAAACTTCGACTCTTTTCAGCCAGTGACGCAGAATTTCGTTATTCGTTTGCACCATATTATAGCAAGATATAGAAGACACTTCGGACAAGCATTAAACAAATTCCTAACCTTTGTACTTTGCTTAAGAATTCAAATAGAATTTTTTTAATCAGTAGTTTTCAAGGCATTGATTTAAAACATTAACGCGTTACACTTTAGAAATACGTATATTTAAATGTATGAGGTGATGCCACGGTGGCTTGCTAATAACTGCAATTATCAAAACGTCAAAGAAATAATTATCCAAAACGAAGGTTGTTTCACTTCCTCCCAATCTAGCAACAGTTCCGACAGCGTAATAATAGGTGTTAGCTAAGTTTTCGTTAAAAGAATTTAAATCAGCTTTGAAAGTGTTTATTCGAATCAAGCATTCGGCTTTGATAATGTTTTTCTTGTTTAATTGTTTATGCACATACTTATTAAAAAGAAGAGCAACATATTATCTTTTATTTTGAAAAAAAAAGAAATTCTGATTCAAACCAAAACTGAATAAATCCTGGGTGGGATTATTTAATTGCTATGACCAACGAACCAGTTTGAAAACAACATTTTGATGCCCAGAAGTTCCGCGTCACTGAAAGGGCTAACGCTTTCTGCTCTTGTAGTCTAAGATCCCACTGCAGTTTATCTACACTCATAGCGTACACTCATCACGTATATGTCAATTAAAGCTGATTTTTTTCTGAACGTGATGCACTATGTCCGCCTATGTAAAAGTGCCCGAAACCTATAGGCAGCCTGGCCTAAACAGGTCCACATGAATGTAGTATTTCTACACGCATGACTCATATATCAAATTAAAGTTAATTTTTTTCTGAACGTGATGCACTAAGGCTACCTATGTAAAAGTGGCCGCAACCTCTAGGCAGCCTGGCCTGAAGTTTAGGGTCCAAAATTTCAATTGGTTATAAAAGACGCAAAAATGGGTAGATTCTTTTGCTTTTTTTACTAAAATTATTCTTAATGTGAGTACTTTTTAAAAAAATAATTGAGGAACTTAAATTTCAAAAATTGCCGATAGGGGGCGCTTTAGATTTTGTAGCTAAAAACAAAAACTTTTTACCTTTTTTTTTTTTTTCGTAATTTTGTAATTGATTCAAAAAGTTAAAAACTCTAACTTAAATTTTGAGCCCAAAATATCAACTAATTTCCGGTTTTTAGCCAATACTCGGACCAAGCGATAAAAATTGTGTTTTTCTGCTTTTCAACTAGTCCTTTCATGTAAAAAAATTATTAAAATCACCTGATAATGTTAAAATAAAATCAGATGAACCCTTTCGTAACTAAAAAAAAAAAAGAAAAAGAAAAAAAATTCCGACATTTTTTTTTTACCCAGAAATTTTGTATTTTACAACTCAGAAAGTGTGCGTTTAATTTTATTTTCACGTTATTGGTATCGACAGATGATTTTACTAATCTTTTTTTACATGAAAGGACAAGTTAAAAAAACACATTTTTTGATGTTTAGTCCGAATATTGCTAAAAACCGAAAATTAGTTGATATTTTGGGCTCAAAATTTAAGTTAGAGTTTTAACTTTTTGAATCAATTACGAAAATACGAAACAAACGGTAAAAAGTAGTTGTTTTTAGCTCCAATGTCAAAAGCGCCCCCTATCGGCAATTTTTGAAATTGAAGTTCATCAATATTTTTTCGAAAAAGTACTCAAGAATAATTTTAGTAAAAAAAGCAATAATAGTAAAGAATCGACCAATTTTTCCGTCTTTTGTAACTATTTGAAATTTTGGACCCTAAACTTCAGGCCAGGCTGCCTAGAGGTTGAGGCCACTTTTTCATAGGCAGCCTTAGTGTACCCCCTTCAGAAAAAAATTAGCTTCAATTTTACATAGGAGTCATGAGTGTACGCTATGAGTGCAGAAATACTACTGTAACGAGTCCGTAGCACCTTCAACTTTCTTCAAATGAGCATTCCAATCTTGAGGAAGTAACTATAAATTTATTTACAAGTATTTACACTATTTACAATAAGAGCAGAAAACAATTGCTAAACATCAGCAATTAGGCAGCAAACACTACACTGTACTCTCAACAGTAATTCAGCACCACGTATCTAACGTGAACAGTAATTAAGCAATTACAAAAGCAAAACAAACATTCGCCCAAGCGAATAGCGAATAAAACGAGTCACCAGAATCAAATCTGAAAACAACTGACTGACTTGTGTTCAAGGCCAGCTTTTTATACACTCAAGAACATTTCTAGCAAAATCTGGAGTATTCCAATTCATTCATGAAATTTCTAAAAAGAAGAAAAAAAAAACACACTCAGCGGGGAAAATGTCTTCACGCTTATCAAATGTAGGGCAAGTATAAAAACTACAAAACGTTACAGGGCCGGTATACCAGTGATAAAAGTGATATCTTCAGATACCTTTGCAACATGACGTCAGATAAAACCAAAACTAATGAAAATGATGCAAGGCAGGAAAAACAACAACTATTTACAAGATTTGTAACATTGCCCCCTTCCCAAGGACTGCACGTCCCGGGCAGTACAATCCCCAGAAAGGAAGCAAGGGAAAACTTACAAAGACACACATTACATGATGACCAATCATAAACATGATAAACAATACCAATGAGAACATGAAAGAAATAATAACATTGATGAAGTAATGTTACAGACAATTAAAGGCAAAAGTTATTTACAAAATTTACAAACAAATTACCATGGTAGCTTTAGATTTATTTTACGAACTATGGCCATAGTATGGGGCTAGCCGATCATAATGTACAACCCTAGGTTTTGAATGTGATGACTTCTGGATCCTCACTACGACGTCGTTCAGCCGGTGAAGGACTGTGTAGGGTCCATCCCAATGCGACTGCAATTTGGGTGACAGACCTTTACGTCGGATGGGATTCCATAGCCACACCTTGTCACCTTCTTGAAAGTCATGGCCAGTGGACCTTGTGTCGTATCGGGTCTTCATTTTCTCCGTCGCGATGTTGATTCGCTCCCGTGCGAAGTGATGAACGTCCTCCAACCGGGCCTGGAGATCCTGGACGTACTCCTCAGGCGATGAAGGCGCATCTGGAGGGAGACCGAAGACGAGATCACAAGGCAGCCGAAGCTCTCGGCCGAAGAGCATCTGTGATGGGGAATATCCGGTGGTCTCGTGGACAGCACTGCGGTAGGCCAGCAGGAACAGAGGAAGTTTCTTGTCCCAATCCTGTTGATTTTTGGAGACCATAAGCGAGAGATTATTAAGGATTGTCCTGTTGAATCTCTCCACCATGCCGTCCGATTGTGGGTGTAGTGGTGTCGTTCGAGTTTTCTCAATTTTGAGGATTTTACATAGGCCCTTAAACACAGCAGAGATGAAGTTTCTCCCCTGATCGGAATGGATCTGCAAGGGTGTCCCATATCTCGAGATCCAATTCTGGACTAGAGTCTCTGCTACAGTGGTAGCTTCTTGATCCGGAATGGAATACGCTTCGGGCCATTTGGTGAAATAGTCAATGGAAACGAGGATGTATTTGTTCCCATCAGTAGTTTTCGGTAGAGGACCAAGAATGTCGATCCCGATTCGTTCGAAAGGAGCTCCTACGTTGTAAAGATGTAGCTTCCCGCGGCTTCTTCTCTTCGGTCCTTTACGGGCAGCACAGGCGTCACAAGAATGACACCACTTCTCCACGTCATCCTTCGCCTTGCTCCAGAAGAAGCGCTCTCGAACCTTGTGGAGGGTTTTCAGGATACCAAAGTGTCCTCCAGTCGGACTACTGTGCAACTCCTTTAGAACGTCTGGAATTCTTGATCTGGGAAGGAGTAACTGCCATTTGAATGCTTTACCATCGTCAGATTCCCATTTCCGATACAGGACGCCATTTCGCAACTGGAGAGATTTCCATAGAGCCCAGTATCTTTTCGTTGCAGGACTGTAGATAGAAACGTCTTGCCAACTAGGTCGCCGACTGTCTTTCTCCATTAACTCTATGATAGGCTTTAGGTCTGGGTCTTCAAGCTGATCTTTTCTAACTTGGTCGTCACTCCATTGATCAGGATCTGAAGATGGTGATGTAGCAGTAACTTGACAGGCAGTAGGGATTGTCGTCCCGTACTGTTTCTCTATTCGGGAGCAATAATGGCAGTTCTCGGAACAAGGTCTTCTTGATAATGCGTCAGCATTACCGTGTGACAAACCTTTTCGGTGCTTAATCTCGATGTCATATTCCTGGAGCCGCTGTATCCACCTGGCTACCTGGCCCTCTGGATTCTTGAAATTCAAAAGCCAAGTTAAAGAGGCATGATCAGTCCGGAGCAGGAATTTACGGCCGTAGAGGTAATGATGGAAATGTTCTACAGCTTTAACTATGGCGAGCAATTCCTTTCTCGTGACACAATAATTTCGCTCCGACTTGGATAAGCATTTGCTCCAGTAGGCGATGACATGTTCGTTACCGTCTATTTCTTGAGATAAAACAGCTCCAACGCTCTCGTGGCTCGCATCAGTGTCAAGTATGAAGGATTTTCCAGGCTGAGGATAAGAGAGGATAGGCGTTGATGTTAAAGCCTCCTTCAGTTGTAGAAATGCATCCTCGCATTCTTTGGACCATTCAAATTTTTGTTTGCTTTCCGTCAGCTTATGCAAAGGTCGTGCAATGTTGGAAAAACCCTTCACAAATTTCCTGTAGTACGTGCAGAGCCCCAGGAAACTTCGCAGCTGATGGACATTTTCGGGGCGGCTCCAATTCTTGACTGCGGATACCTTATCTGGATCTGTTCGTACGCCCTCGGAGGAGATAATATGACCAAGGTAGTTCACCTCGCGGCGGAACAAATTACATTTGGACGGGCTCAACTTCAGGTTGGCTTCCTTAAGCTTTTGCAGCACCTTCCTAAGATTAGTCAAATGTTCCTCAAAACTGCGTCCTATGATGATGATGTCGTCCAAGTAGACAAGACAGGATTCATAAGAGAGTCCTCGTAGCACTGATTCCATAAGACGCTCGAAAGTGGCTGGTGCATTGCAGAGGCCGAAGGGCATCACTTTAAACTGCCACAAGCCTTGTCCGGTTGTAAACGTCGTCTTCTCTCGGTCGTCGGGGTGTATCTCCACCTGCCAGTAACCGCTCTTTAAATCCAGGGTCGAAAACCACTGGTGTCCGGAAAGGGTGTCCAGAGTGTCATCGATCCGTGGAAGAGGGTAACTGTCCTTCTTGGTGATGTCATTCAGGCGTCGGTAATCAACACAAAATCTGGTGGAGCCGTCTTTCTTTCGGACCAAGACGATAGGGGATGCCCAAGGACTGGATGAGGGTTCGATGACGTCATTCTCCTGCATCTCTTTTACGAGGATCTCAACCTCTTCATTCTTGGCGAACGGTAGTCGTCTTGGATGCTGCTTGATAGGGGGATGATCTCCAGTGTCGATCCTATGCTGCGTTAAACTCGTGCGACCAACATCTTCGGATGTAGATGAAAACACCTGCTTGAAGTCGTCCACCAATTTTTCCGCAGCGTATCTTTGATCCTTCGATAATGCTGCACTCCCAATTAATTTCGAAGTCAAGGATTCGGAAGACACAGTCTCGGAGGAATCGATTCTTCTGATGATGCAGTTTACGGGAGTACAAGTTGCCAACACTTCTCCTTTCTTAATATTCCTCGGTCTTTCACTTACATTGGCGACTCTCACAGGAACTGCATTCCTTGAAAGGTCCACAAGCGTAGATGCCACTAGTACTCCTTTTGGGCTATTACTCTGGTTAGGATATTCAATTAGGCCGAATTTAAAGCTGTTGTTTTCCTTGATGGAGCCAGGTATTAGTATTTCTGATCTTGGGGGAATCAATAAATCTGTTTGGGCTATTATTTGATGAGCGGATTTTAAGTTATTTTCAGCATTGAAAATTGCTATGTCTTCCCTCATTGAGTGCAGCTCATTATTTTTAAAGTCTATAGAAAAATCAAATTTTCTCAAAAAGTCCAGTCCGAGAATGAAGGGATCAGTAATGTCAGCGACGAATGCCGTGTGACGGTAAGTGGCACTTCCGAACATTATTTCTAAGTTCACTTTTCCTTCAATCTCGATTTTGTCACCTGTCACAGTTTGGAGAGTAACGCAGGGCGGCGTCCATAAGATCTTGAGTCCAAATTGACGAGCCACATCAGTCTTAATAATGGTAACGTTGGCTCCTGTGTCCACAATCATTTCGCAGGGAAACCCATTCACATAAGCGTAAATGAAGAGTCCGTTGCAGCCGCCACTTCTTGGGGAAATCTGGAAAACTTTGGGAGACTTCTTCTTTTCTTGGCTTCGCAGTTCTTTCGTACGTGGCCATCACCGCCACATTTCCAGCACTTCATTGGTTGTCTACTTTGGTCTTTGCGAGTCTTCTTCAGGGTCCCCAAGATCTCTTTGATTTGTCGCTCAACTTCCGAGAGACGAGTTGAGTTTGAATCCTGGACACTTACTTCCACGCCCCTGATTGAGTGGCGATCCTTACGGGATGTTTGCTGTGCAGCCTCGAACTTCATTGCGTAGACCAGACCGGATTTAAGATCTTTGATGTCCGCCATCCGGAGAGCCGTCTGAATTTCTGGATTTCGCACTCCATCTATGAAGTAGTTCAGGGCCAGGCTATCGCGAACACCCGAAGGACAGTCCGAGAAGGCGAGATGGGAAAGCCTCTCAACGTCTGCTGCAAAAACTTGCAAAGTCTCTCCAGCTCTCTGGAGTCGGGATTTGAGCTGAAGTTGGCTGAATTCTTTTTGGCAGGATTCGCCAAAGCGAAGCTCCAAGGCCGATGATAAGGCTTCGAAGTCATGGTGCTTGTCCTCTGGGAAGGTCTGTAGTATATCAGCTGCATCCCCTCTCAGCGAGGCTGCAAGTTGACAGGCTTTCGTGGAAGAGTCCCAGGAGTTTGCTTCTGCAACGATGAGGAACTGCTTCTTGTAAATATTCCACGAGGTCTTCCCGTCAAACGTAGCCAGTTTGATGGATGGACGAGAAGTTCCAGCTGCAGCTACACAGTCACTTGAGTTGTTGGAGGATGCTGATAACTTCGATTCAAGTTCTTTAATTTTCTTTTCAACATTGTTTTCTACTGTGGTGATTCGATTCTCAACGCTGTCAACTTTCTCTTCCAGAGCCTCCACTTTATTTTCCACATTGGTAAATTTACTTTCCACCAAACTTTTCATTGACGTTAAATCGCTTTTAATTTCTTCAGCTAGATCATTTTTCAATTGTTCTTGATTAGTTGAAAGATCAATTTTTAATTGTTCTTGATTAGTAGCCAGTTCATTCTTTAATTGTTCTTGATTAGTAGCCAGTTCATTCTTTAATTGTTCTTGATTAGTAGCGAGCTCATTCTTTAATTGTTCCTGATTAGTAGCCAGAGTCGCCATATCATTCTTTATTTGCTCTTGATTCGCAGCCATGCTCGCAGTCATGTCACTTTTAACAGCGTTGATAGCATCAAGGAGTTTTTTTAGTTGTTCCTCCATTGCTCGAGTAATCACCATAAAATTCTGAAGTCAAAAAGTCCTTAGGAAGAAAAGTCCGAATTCACAGGTAATTCCAAGAAAGTCCTTGAAGATGCCCCACGTTGGGCACCAAAATTGTAACGAGTCCGTAGCACCTTCAACTTTCTTCAAATGAGCATTCCAATCTTGAGGAAGTAACTATAAATTTATTTACAAGTATTTACACTATTTACAATAAGAGCAGAAAACAATTGCTAAACATCAGCAATTAGGCAGCAAACACTACACTGTACTCTCAACAGTAATTCAGCACCACGTATCTAACGTGAACAGTAATTAAGCAATTACAAAAGCAAAACAAACATTCGCCCAAGCGAATAGCGAATAAAACGAGTCACCAGAATCAAATCTGAAAACAACTAACTGACTTGTGTTCAAGGCCAGCTTTTTATACACTCAAGAACATTTCTAGCAAAATCTGGAGTATTCCAATTCATTCATGAAATTTCTAAAAAGAAGAAAAAAAAAACACACTCAGCGGGGAAAATGTCTTCACGCTTATCAAATGTAGGGCAAGTATAAAAACTACAAAACGTTACAGGGCCGGTATACCAGTGATAAAAGTGATATCTTCAGATACCTTTGCAACATGACGTCAGATAAAACCAAAACTAATGAAAATAAAGCAAGGCAGGAAAAACAACAACTATTTACAAGATTTGTAACACTACATTTATGTGTCCTGTTTAGGCCAGGCTGCCTATAGGTTTCGGGCACTTTTACATAGGTGGACATAGTGCATCACGTTCAGAAAAAAATCAGCTTTAATTTGACATATAGGTCATTAGTGTACGCTATAAGTGTAGATAAGCTGCAGTGGAATCTTAGACTATTACACTCAGGAAAAGGGGTTGCTAACTTAGTGATTTACTCTTCTCTGGCGAGAATTTTTTCGTAATCATTAGTTTAGGATAAGTTAGAATAAATTAATCAGTATAGTAATGTATAGATTTAGCATTTTGGCATAAAACCACAACTACTTTTTTGGATTCTTAAAACAAAACTGTCGGTGCTTAATACTTACATGTTAACAAAAGCAAGTCTTAAAAATAATTTACAAAACAGCAGAATTAAAATTAGCATGCACATGTCTAATTAAAAGCCCTAAATATTAAACTCATTTGATTCAATCTAACCTGTTTGCTGAATTATTCTGAAGATTATAATAAGCATGATCAATGACATAATCAACAGTATGCTGCATAATCTCTTTCTTCGATTTTTATGGCAGTTGATTTTTTGAATTTGTTTGTTCCTGTAGATATTTTTTTGTTTGGGCTTTTTTAAGTATTTTTATCGAGAGCACGAGTAGCCCGCTATTCAACCATGCACTAAGAAACTAAATGCTTCTTTTTTTTCTAAATAAGACACTGGTGATTTATTTTAAGAAGTTAGATAAATCAGTGGGCACTTAAAAGTTTTCCTGTAGTTGATTTTCAAATCATGTCTTCTGCAATTTCTCGAGCCATTTGCCTCAACTGCCAGCTACAAGTATAATGGTCAAAATCCTAATCTTTGAGAAAAAAATATTTCTGTATAATAAATTGTGGCCATCCAATGCTGAAAAAGTCGAGCCAAAAAACTTTAAAATGCAGAATTTTGTTCAACTACTTTGAACATTCTCTTCTGATATTTTCACACTGATATGTTTGGTAATATTGCTTTCAAAATGAGAAAGTAATTTGAATGATGCATCCATACCGAATAAACTGTCGTGCCTCTTTTACCCAAAATTATATTTATGTTTTAACATAATTCCTTTACCAAGGAATGTTGATCAAAAATAAATTTAAATACAGAGTGTTCTAAAAATAACGATCCATTTCCTAAGTATTACATGAAATGCTCTCCTTAGAGGAAAAAAATAACCATCGTTTCCAAGTAACATATGACAAGATGCGTCAGCTGTACCACTACTCCTGAAACTACTGAAAATACATATCAATCTAAGGAATCTAGCAAATCTAACGCCATTTGACATTTTGTTTTCAGCTTACAGCCAGAATCTTGTTTACATGGTAAGGGTGACAAGTCTGTAAAAGCTGCAGGGTTGTGGATGCAGTCGGTAGCATCACGTTACATTACATGCCCCAGGTTCCCCGTTCTTACCATAGATGTGATATACCGACTGAATAGGTCCCAGAAAACGGTTCAGCTTCAACTTTAGTAGTTAATTCATTTAATACAATGGGTGAGAATTAGGGTAAACAAATGCAAAGATAATACATTATTTTTATTTAGAATTTTTCTTTTGACAAAGTTGAACAAGGAAGCATAAATACATTAAAAAGTAACTTTTAAGAAAAAGTTACACTAGTAATACATTACTTTTCTTTACATTTTTTCTGTTGACAGAGTTTTAAGAACGAGGGAGCAGAAATACATTGAAAGTGTTGAGACAGGAGAAATACATGTTGTTAAAAAGAGAAAAAAATGAAAACGATAAAAAAAAAAAAAGTACAATAGAACTCCAGACAGCAGAGAAAAGAGACTTTTCAGAGGAGATGTCTGTCTGAAATATTGTCGACAGAAGAACTTTAAGGAAGTGGTATGCAATGGGAGTACGTATATGATACTCGTAGAACCTCACGAAGATTAAAACACTAAACATTGTGCTAGGAAATGATGAAAACAAATAAGTCAACAGAGAATCGTTGGTATATCTGTGTTAAAACACATGGTTGACGTTTTGAATTTTATTAAAGTCATTTGCATCTCTTTCTTTTATCTGTTCATATATTTCATTAAATATACCGTTCTAAAGAAACTAATGAATCTAATGAAATATATACCGTATATTTCATTAGATATACCGATCGAGAAAATATACCGTTATTTTTGGAAATCCCTGTCCTAGGAGAAATACGAACTTCTGTTA
>JAXGGA010014623.1:0-31548 GCA_038373865.1 Uloborus plumipes
TGAATCCTTCAAACATGAAAACGATAAATATCATTCTTTACAACCTGACAATGATGCTTACTTTCCTAAAGACTGGTAAATTTCATTGATAAAATAAGCATTTATATACTTTCTTTTTTTTTTTAACTTATCGGTATATACACATAAAAGGAAATATTGTAAATACATCAGCAGCTAATGCTAGAATGCAAGAAACAGAAACACACTATTGTTTTTCCCATTAATCAAGTACAAGCCTTTCCAATTAGCGCACGACAAAACGTTTTCATTACTGAAAATTCCCTCGGAAAAATCTCCTCCCTAACATCCTCTATCAAAGCTTGCAAAAGCTCCCTGGAAGCGAGCTGTATTCTTCGACACGCTTGCTGTTTTCAAATGGCAAAATCCTCGTCACTGATTCGAACAGCCCTCGGGGATCCCGCGGATTTGTTCGAAAATAGAAAAAGAATTGCCACTAAAGCGCTTAAAGTGAGAAGTTCGGAAATAAAGTGTCCCCAGATTCTGTTGGTGTGACCGAGACGATTTTTAGTTGAACTAAATCCAATTTCGCGTTCAATTAGAATTCCATTGAATGTTGCCAGAGGGAAGGTATGCAATTAGCACAATTCTAATTAACGATTTTGTTACGCAAAAGGAAGTCAGATTATGATCGGATTTTTGGATTTATATCTATATTAGTAGATGGATAAAGATATAGATACAGAAGAAATTAAAAGAGCAGTTTTAGATAAGATCGAAATATTTCTTAAGCATTAGCAATGTGATTTCTCTAGATAAAACAAATTAATGATTTTACTGAACATACGTTTTGAAAGTTTAACAGCAATATATCTTCTATTTGTTCACATGCAATAATCGGCGTCTAAACATTTCTAATAGATGTCAGAAAAATAATTATTTTTCAAGAAGTTGTACATGCAATTCAAGTTTCCAGGAAAATATTTGTTTAATAATTGCAAAATTACCGCTTATTAGTATTATCAATTCCACTGCTATGTCAGATTCACAGATGATACTCATGCTGCGGAAACTAAGTAACTATATAAATAAAATAACCTTCAAGGGTGAACTATTTCTGTTAGATCATATGGGTAGTAGTATTACATTAGCAAAAGCTACTTATTACAACAGCAAGAGCTCTGCATTCATCTAACATGTAGCAATTTAGGAACCTTTTTCTCAAACTTACTCAAATTTCAGAGAAAAAGGTGGAAAATCGTTAGTCCTGGATCATTTCTAGGAATAATCCTTGTCGTTTTCGATTTTTTAGTGTAATGATTAGAGTTTTAAACTCATTTGGGCCAATCTGTCATATAAGAAAGGAAGAACAGTAAATTGGCTTTATGTCTTGAGTAACAATTTTCTATTACACCAATTCACAAAGCTACCCCAAGATAATAAAGTAAATAGCAAATCGGTGTCAAAAGATGCATTCATTCTACTTTGAGCGATACCACCTCACTGGTTCTCCCCTTAGTGAGGAGTAATTTGACAAAACTTCTAGCAAATGATATGCGTTTCTTTCTAAGCAATGAGGGTTTTATTTGCACGGTTTCAAAGTACGCCAAATAAGCTAGCTTCATGGCCTCTGACACGGGCACTTTATGAAACTAAGCTGCATGCATATAATAAATACTCGCATGTATTAAATAAGTAATAAATAAGTTTAATGTTTAACTAACCGTAACATATCACAAACAAATACATGTACCAGCAACCAATTTCAAGGTACGAAAATACATTTTCATACTGCTATGATCCAAAAATTCTGCCTGAATGAGTGGCCTTGTAACTTGGAGTATAAACGTACTCTCACGTTTTTCAGAACATAGCAGTAATTCACAGAAGTATCACAATCAAACTTACATCTAAATTTTGACAATCTCAAAACTCAGCTGTCATGAATATCCAGAGTTAATAAAAGGGATGAACCCGTAGAGCTGTCGTTGGTAAAGGTTGAACTATATTTTCTCACCAAATGTTGGTGAATTGGATAATTACAAATTACTCACATGTGTACGCAACACTTGTTTCCAGCGTTAGATGATAAATGCTGAAGACATTTGCAGACTTGCATGCAGACTTGAATCTTTTCTCTATGCTCTCTTGGGGTAATACACGCATTTACTAAAAATGTTGGCATACGTGGAAAGCTTAATATTGCACAATACACTTTGTTTCGTTTCCTTTGCCTGCTAACATTTAATGTGCAATACAACACAAATAGTGGGCATCTTTCAAATAATTAAATGCATTTTTTTTAGAAAACAAATAGGTATTTCCCATTACCCAAAAAATATATAACAGAAAATTTCCAAGCCATAACAAGGCTCACTTTTTCCATCAGTTAAACAGTAATAATTGTAGCACCATTATTATTAACTAAAAAATAGTTTCACATTTTAATATTAAAATCTTATATACTATATAAATATGAGATTTAGTTTCCCATTTAGCATCGATTTCATACAATCGATGTTCAACAAGAAATAGTATCACGAAATTTTCCCACTGGACTTTATTCCGTATTTCACTGGAAAGTTATGATATCAATATTTCTTTCTCATTTTCGAAAGAGTAAAAGTTTTGTAAAGAAAAGAGTTCAGAAAGCGAGAAATCTTTTCCGTTGGATGATTTTTTCTTTTTGGCAAAAGTAATTTAAAGCGACGCCACTGTTCTTCGATCAATGGTACTCTAGAAAATAATTCTGTTCTGACGCTGTCTTTGTTTTCTATCTTAAAATTTTAAAGTTTCAGTGCTACATATAGATGTTCAAATTACACAATGAGATAATATTATAAATATGCTGCCCTATTTTGCGACCTCCTGTAATAATATAATACACTCCTCTTCTCATCACAATTACAGAGCTGTTGTTATCGTCCTATTCTACAGTAGTGGAAAGGACGGTACCACTGCCTTACAAGAAGGGTTTACTTTTGGGAAAACAACGCACAGTGCAGTTATTTTTATTAAAACATACAGGGCAGCACAAGAAAATTTCAATTACTAGATAGAGGAAAGAAAAGTCAAGTCACCAGTTGTTATGAAACTCAGAACCCCTGGCTTTCCAAACAAGTGTTTACCGCTCATGTAGGACCTATAATTGAATAGTCACGTAAGGTTCAAAATGTAGACAAAATAGTAATAAGATAACTTTAGTTAGGTAACGCGTTAAAAGTAAAAGTTGATAACCGGTAAGAAAAGTACTACGTACCATTAAAACATTGAAGCATACACCCACAGCTCAATCATGATATCCTGAGACCGCGGTTTCGTCCTTATTTTGGATTCCTCAGTCAGGAACATTCAATGATCGAGCTGGAGGCAGGTATCCTCTTGCTGTAGCCAAGATTGCCTTCAAACCGGTAGATAAAAGGGATTTACCTTACCAGCGAGCATCCGCAAACCATGGTACGGCTCAACTCGATATTGAAGGCAGAAGCTGAGTATTATGCAATGAGTTGCCGCCCATAAGCCGAGGGCTAAGGCAAAACTGAAGCAAATACACCCACAACTCAATCATGACATCCTGATACCGCGGTTTCTTCCTCATTTTGGACTCATCAGTCAGGAATCGTCAATGATCGAGATGGAGGCAGATATCCTCTTGTTGTAGCCAATATTTCCTTCAAACTTGTAGAAAAAATGGATTTACCTTACCAGCGAACGCCTCAAATGGATTTACCTTACCAGCGAGCGTCATAATACCCAGCTTTTGCCTCCAATATCGAGTTGAACCGTACCATGGTTTGCGGAAGCTCGCTGGTAAGGTATGAGCGGTAACTCACTACATTAAAACATTGTTTATAAACGTGAACGTGATTATATAGAACAAGATGAACATGTACTATCTTGAAGTCAATAAACCTGCACGTAAAATATTTTCGTCGAGTGTATTATTTTATATCAAGCTCCAGTGTGCTTTAGAAAGGAATAACTGACACATTAATGAGACTGCAATGCAGTTAAAAAGTTGAATGTGTATACCACAGAACTTCCTTGTACGCATATTGAATAATTGCTGTCTTTTAATAACTCAAAAGAACAACCGATGGTAGTCAAGTAATATATGAAATATCTTCCAGATGTGAAAAAATATGATGCGGTAACGTGATTTGGATCGAGACCTGAGAAATCAAATGCGGAAATAGAAAATGTAAAATAAACAAAAATACTATGCAATATATGCTTAAGAGTGAGCAGAAAAATCTTTTAAGCAATTATGGCACTAGTTGGTTGTACTTTGTTTCAAAAACTAATATTTTTCAGAAAGTCATAAAACAAATATCAATATCATATACTGCCAGTTCGGGAATGGCGCTAAATATTGATAAATTGACAAATTGACATCAATTTTGCTTTCTCATTTTTGACGCATAAGTTTTCGCCATTTTGCAAACATATTGGACATTCCGCAGTTAACACTTTGATATAAAAATATTTGAGATACATAGCCAAATAGTGGCCAGTTTATGCACTACTCTAGCCTGCATTGAAATTTAGATGCATTTGCTGAAAAAACATATAAACACCTCTTGAATATCTGAATACAACCAAAAGAGATGCAAAACTATACCCGAAACAAATTTTACTTATGAATTTTCAACCTTATGTGCATACCGTCTTTGAGCAAAAGACGATTTACAAACATACGTCTGCACATGCAGAAGAGAAAAGAAAGATTGTGCTAATTAACTCGGAGATAGCCGAAATAGATATTTCATTTGTCCACGAGTTCGAAGATACGTATGAGGAAGTAGAATGACCAAAAAACTATTCGATATTCATTCTGAGAAATGGAAATTCGCACAGAAATTTCAGAGAAAAATTTTCGCAAATGCAATACTTTCTGTACTTCAAACAAATAAGGAAAGAAAAAAGGGGAAAATAAAGAATAAACCTTTATTATAAACATAAAGCCTCGAATATTTCCTGACGATATTATTCAAATTTAATCAGTCACTACGTTAGCGTATTCTTACATAAGAAAGAAAATAAGCTTTACATTCAGTCAGGGCTTACATAATGTTTTTATACAAATATTTCAAGCAGACATTTTTGCTTCAGTATTTATGTAATGTGCGTTTTAAAAATATAGGGCAAAGGTGCCATAAATATATATATATATATATATATATATATATATATATTTATATATATATATATATATATATATATATATATATTTATATATATATATATTTATATATATATATATATATATAATATATATATATATATATATATATATATATATATATATATATATATTTATATATATATATATATATATATATATTTATATATATATAATATATATATATATATATATATATATATATAATATATAATATATATGTATATATATATATATAATATTAATATATATATATATATATTATATGTATATATATTATATATATATATATATATATCATATATATATATATATATATATATATATTGTATATATATATTATATTTATTTATTTATTTATGATCACAACAGAATTGGTTTAATCGTCATTGTTTCCTTTCTCACTCGATTTTTATGAAGTTAACTCTCAATATCTCTAAAATTAAGTCAGTTGTGTTTTCATTTTTGAAGTTTCCCAAAAATACATATGTTGTCTTTCTTAAAAATATCTAACTGCACCCATTGCGAAAAGTTAAAAAATTTTCTAGAGAATTGCACATGTGTGCATTTCTTTCGTATTTTTTGCACGGTCTCTTTGAGAGACAGACTCTTCAATAAACAAACTTAGATCGGATTTCTGACATTAACATTGCGATACGTTAGCCTAATTATTTATTTGCGTGTAGAAAAAAACGAATAAACAGAGAAACGATTTGAATAAAAATCCTGTTGTTTAGGGATTTACTTTTAATTACAGTAATTTAACTGCAATTGAAAAGCCATTTAAATAAAAATAATTACATTTTGCAGCATTTATTTTTTTTTTTTTTTTCAGCATTACACGAATGAAGAAACACACAGCTTATTTCTTACGTGAAAAATTAAAAAAAAAATATGTTTGGAGCTAATTGACCTTATTATTATCATTTTTTCCCGTTTAAGTTGTTTTTTTACTTTCACTATAAGCTCTTTCATTTACTACTTAAAATATGTATTACATACTCTTGCAATAGAACACTTGTAAAAAATCTCTTGATCATTAAATATTTTTCTCGTGCTAATGAAAAAATTAATGATCAAAGAGAGTTCATTAATAACCTGTGGTATGCAGCTATCACAGCTTTCGTATCACTTCTAACATAAATTGCTGCATTATCAGTTTTCTAGCTTTTTATCATCTTTGCTCTTGGTAATTTGCTGCATTTCACATTCCCTCCAATAAAAATATTCAAAGTTTTCACCGTAAAAATGCATCAAAAATCGGTCCTTTTTTCATATTTTCAACGCATGCATTTTGATTCAAAGAAAAAAAATACAAAACGTGAAAGTGTTTTACTCAGTCTCAGCATGTGTTCAACTTACCCTAGCAGCATCATCTCATCGGCCGATGATCGGCCATTCATCGAAACCCGATGAAATTCTCATCGGCCGATGATCCAATATGTCTCATCGGCCAAGCAGAATCCGAGCAGCAAAATCCGATGAGAATACGATGAGATTTGGAGCAATTTACGAGCAGAACAGTCCCGTGCCGAGGAATTTCATCGGGAAACTTGATCGGAAGGATATCGTTTTCCGATGAAAAGTAGCTCATCGAAAACCGTGCTCGGATACTGATCGGAACGATGTCATTGTGCGTTACAGGATCAGTTTACGATGAGTTTGTTGATCGGCCGAGCAAAATCCGATGAGTTGATGCTACTTGGGTAGTTGGACACACCTTAACTTAATTCAAATGTTTTCGCAGAATACACTGTTAAAAATTTTCCTGAAATTTTACGGTAAAAGTTACTGGCATCCATGTTACCAGTAACTTTTACCAGTGACTAAAATATTTTTTACAGTAAAATTTTGCGGAAGAGAAAACGAGAATTAATAAGCACTAGATACGAACGACAAGGATCGAGCCCGGGACACAATTTTCACACTGCTTTACTATCCACGGTGCCAGATGAGACACATCGGGAGAGTGGAAATAGGGTGTCATCTGCATCGCACGGTAAGTCACGTGGGGATCAATTGAACCTACAATCGCGATTTTTTATCATTACAATTTACTGTAAAAATTTTCTGCACGGTAAATGCTACATTTTACAGTAAAATTTACCATAAAAGCTTCCTGAATGTTTAACAGTGTACACTGAACGAGATACTTTCAGTGTAAGTTCCTTTCTTTTTTTTTTTTTTTTTAATTTTAATAATTTCAATAAAAGTATAGTTGTAATATTCCAGCATTATATTTGTACCTCAGAACCAGACGAACGTAAGTCCATTTTCGTCATTTTTCAGTAGAGGGGAAAAACGATGTATTCGACAATCGTTTTTCCCCTCTACCGAAAAATGACGAAAATGGACTTACGTTAGTCTGGTTCTGAGGTACAGATATGTGATCCTGCCTTATCTCTGGCTTAGAAGGGGTAACTTACTGCGCGTAATAAATGTACTTCTTGAAAATTCTTACTTTATTTGTCTTCTTCTCTTCTTTCGTTGTTAACTTTGTCTCTATGTAATTGAACCTATGTGTAATGTTGATAGGTATTTTAAAACCAACATGCTGTGTGCTTCTCTCCTTTTTAGGCTATTATGCGTGAAAATACAACGTAAATACGGAATTAATATTAGAAATAAATAAAATCTGCTATCTCAACTTGTCTCCAAAATTTAACTCAAGATGAACTAAAGTAATATATGTGTGTTTTTGTTTGTCTAATTGTATTCTTGTATGATTTGACACACCACTCTAAGATAACTACGAAATCACATTATTTTCGGAGAACATTCAAGAAATTTCACATGTTTCCAGAGTTTCCTAAAAAAGAACAACTTTTTTAATGAGAAGTTTCTGAAACTCTACAAGTTTCATGACTGAAGTTTTTTTTTTTCCCCCAAGCAATGGCCACGTATTGCCTTCGGGTATTATAGCTTCCCAGGTATTTCCGTCAAAAAAGTTGCTCCTTATCCGCCTGCAAATCTGAGTTAGCTTCTGTCGCATTTGAGTTAGTATTCCTGAGGAATTAGGAAGGTTTGAAATCATAACTGTAAACCTCTCAGAGTTTCATTCTGAAAGATTCTTGAATTATTCCAGAAGTATGAGCGATTTTTGTGCAGAAGGTTCATGAATGCTTTAAACAGAGTCTAAAGAATTGTAGGAAGGCTACTGAGAGATACTTTCTGAGAGGAAGGTTCCCGTTTCTTGCTAGGCATGTTACTGGTAGAAATTATTCACACTAGCTGCCCATTTTTACATGAATTTTCTTGTTTTTTTCTTTTTATTATATATATATATATATATATATATATATTTATTTATTTATTTATTTTAATTATTTATTAATTTTTATAGTGAACAGTCCAATTATAAAACTAAGATTAAATTATTACTATGACGTAAAAAGTAAGTACTTTAGTAATTGTAACAGTTGTATTTTCTGTTTAAAGTTTAATCGATTTTTTTTTTCAAGAAGTGCAACTGTGAAGTATTATTTTGTGATACTCACTTTTCTATAAAAATTAAAACAGATGTTTTGCAGTTTTTTGAAATTGATGATGTAATTATTTTGCGAGTTTTTACGTACATAACTTTTTTAACTTTGGCAAAATACATTCATCTTTATTTTAAAATATTTCTGGATATAAAACGCATTTGGTTATGGTTTTTCTTATCGTCCGAAACTTCCATGATGAGACCCTCGGTACAGTTTCAAAAAAACTTGTGAAGCTATTTTGCACCAAAATTCCCTAAAACCAACTTAAAGTATAAGTTCATGGTCCCAGTATATAGACTAGCATTGCATGGAAAAATTTATGATCCCATTAACCTCTGCATTTTGTTACATTATAGTTTAATTTATTCATAATAAGGTATAGCACATGAAATCCCAGCAAGCAGCGAAAAAATCACGTTTGATTATTATGGTTTTTTGAGCCCTTAATGGATATGGTACAAATATTCTGAATAAATTACAAAGAGACATAAAAATGCTACTCACGCAAAAACAAGATAAACATTTTTGGGCTGTTCTTTCACCGTAAATATCTAGTGCGGAAACTTTATAGAATGAATATCTGCCAAAACAAATAAATAATTTAATGAAAAAAAATATTAAAAAAATCACTGAAATTAGCTCCTTCTCTTTAGAAAGGTGACTAGTTAAATAAGTAGTTACACGTATTAGAAGTGAGGATTTTCAATTAAGCAAATGTAAATGACATTATTTCATTCGATATCACATTTAGTTCTCGAAAATGAAGATTTTTTGCTCAAGTTTTCCTAAAAAGACCATTTCTTCAACGAACCATCAGAAATCACGTTTCTATCCAACGACTTTAAAAACTTATCATTTTCATTTCCTTTTCGGCCATAGACACGTCTCTTACATGGACGTGCCGTGTCTGCCCGAAGCATACGGGAAATGGGTTCATTACTCGGAAATGAAAATCAAGCACACATTGGACCTTCACTGCTAGTCTTTTTTCTACATCAAGGGTTATTATGCATGTTGTTAACAATAATCGTTTTCCAAAATCACAAGACTGACTTTTTTCTCATCAAGTTAAAACATATTCGCGGTACGTAATATATTATTATGAACCGCCAATCGATAGAAGATGTTTCGCAAACGAAAAAAAAACATTCTGGGTAGTCTTAAAGAATAAATTAATAAGTAAAATAACATAACGTGTATAACACTATACATAAAACACTTAAAAATGAGTCCGAAACTCAGCTAACATCTATTTCCTATTTCGAAACTGAAAAACAAGCCTCTTTATCAGTGCATAGAAAAAAAAAAAATGGTTCTTGGCATCCAAACCAATAGCCCAATGAACACAAGAAAGAGTAAATAAACCATAAGGAGCATTAACCAGAAACTTTACGCCATCGGAACAACACAATGACATCTGCAGTCGGGAAAAATGTCACAGACAAAAACTTTTTTTAAAGGAAGTTTTCTCAAACACTTAGGAAAGTAGGCTTGTTCGACAAAACATTCACCACTGAAGTACATTTTTAAGATGTACAATAAAACAGATCCTAAGTATCTAAATCATAAGTGAAAAATCAACAATGAATAATTTTTAGAAGAACATCGATAATTTTGATAAACAGCGCTTAAATACTGTTTTTTTTATACTATTTTCATGTCTTTTTATACGGAATTTAAAAGCATGGCCAGAATGCCCTATGTATGTCGATTCACACTTACAGAAAAGGCTACAATGCTCCATTTGTCAAGTTCAAGATTTTTTTTTTTTTTTTGCAAATACAATAATGCTCGCCTTGTTATAAGGCCAGACGTATTTGAATTTTTCTGACTTACCTGCATTCAAAAGCGTTAATATTCCGATGTTCCATGACAACTTAAAAACTGAGTTGAATCACCAAAGAAAAAAGTAGAATCTCCGTCAAACAAGAATCTGCAATCCATCAACCCACTTTGATATATTTACACATTACAGTTTTTTCTACCTTTTTTGTTTATTTAGTTGTTTATACTTTACCAAGCTTGCATTTATTTTTTGCTAAATCTAAGATAAAGACACTTTCTAGTGTATATGATGTTGATTAATTTCACTAAATTCATCTTAAAGGCAAAATAGTTTTATGTTTTAATACTATATTTAAGTTACTAGTTAACGTTAATAGTTTTTTACACACAAGCAAAATGTTCCAATATAGACAAAACTCTTTTCAAAGTTAGATTTTTTGTCAACCCAACCCACCATTGGAATATGTTTCTTAAAATAATATCTTAACTTTATTAGTACGTTATAGGCGATTTATGTAATTAAAATTAAAGTTAAAACTCCTTTCTTAAATAACCGTGTAACTAATATAAAGTACCATGACTTTTGATCCAAGTTTTACCTATCTTTGCTATATAGTCTAAGGCAGGGATTCAAGTGAAACAGCACTGCGATCGCTTCGAATTGCAATCGCTACTGGAAGTGAATTACATTATCATCAACTTAAATTGGCATGACGTCACTACGGGTGGAGCCAATAAGAGCTCACAAGCACTCAGCGATCTCCTCTTATTCGCCAAGTAGGCTGTGACGTTTTATCTAGCTCGTTTTTCATAGGCAAACGTCACGCTGACGTCATGATGTTTTTATCAAGTAACGTTCTAATGTAATTCATTTCCAGTCGCGATTGTAATTTGCGATTGCCTGTTTCACTTGAATCCCTGCCTAGGAGTGAAATGTGCTCGTTCTATTTTTAAAGACAACTGTAGCTCAACAAATGACAGCTGTCGCATTTTGTTTATGTATTTGTATACTAATTAACGTTACTCAGCAAGTGTACTGTACATTATTACTTCGCTTTATTTGCAAAACTCCCAGAATCTTAAGTTGGAAGTACAGGTTTGCTTGTAACATAGATAAAATACCTTTTCTATTGACTGAAGTAATGGTTCGCCACCGATTACAATACCAATGAAAGCGCTTGTCGTAAATAAACGTTTGCCACACCATTAAACAACTCTGCAGCAAAGGTTTATGTGTCGCTAATGACGTAATAATGCAATCAACAAATCACTGTCGTATGAGGGAAAATAACTTTATGACGGAATAAAAATGCCAATGAATAAGCGATTGGCTGCCTATTGTATAAGCACGTGCTAGAAAGCTATTAGAGATCTAATGATGTTCGCATAAAAACTGATGTTGTGTGTAGGACCACATTTTTTTACACTTAGTGTGTCTCTTGTATATATGATTTTTTACGTACCGCAACAGAGCTTTCTTGTTTCATACTATGTTATATCACAACCAACAAACGGTGGTTTTCTGAGTGAAAGTAAATTTTAATGAAAGAATACCTGAGAGTCTATCAGCAAGAACAAATGGACCTAAGTTAAGTAATGTAGAACCAATAAACTGCATAGAATGAAAGGGACAAATGTTTTGATGTAGTCGCAGTCTGTGTGAAATCTTCAAAAGTACAGCGCGTTTCAAAATGATAGGTCCACCAGTAAAAACGAAAGTTATGCTGGTAAAAAAAGGTTGTATTGTCTACAACGTACTATTTTATAAACTACATTACTTCTTTCAATGTAAAATTGCTCATAAATAATTTACAAATAATAGGAATAATGAGGGAAACTGAAATTAGATGAAACAGCTGTTTCAAAAAGATAGGTCCACTGAACCAAGCATCAAATAAATGTTGAATTAATAAGAAATTTTTCTGATTTTTTTTTTCTGAATAAGCTCATAAATCCTATTTGGCATGGTTTCTACAAGTTTTTCCAAACAATTTGTCCCGATTTTTGACCATTCGGAGGAAATAGCCCTTTTTAAGTCTGCAGTACTGTTGTACTGCATTCCGCCTGCATCCACCGCTTTTGCGAGTATACCCCACATGTTTTCTACTGGATTCAGGTCGGGGCTGCAAGGTGGTTAGTCGATAATATGTACAACATTATCCAGAAACCATTCAAAAGTGGACTTTGCAGAGTGCAGAGGAGCATTTTCAGGTTGGAACACGAAGAATGTGCCCCCAATGGATTCTGATTGTGGAAGAAAATATCGTTCAAACAGCTTGTTACAGCCAGCAGCATTTAAACGATTGTCTACAAATGCTACATCAGTTTTTCCTGTCCCTCTGAATCGGGCACACACCATAACGGAACCACCATCAGCTTGCCTCTTCGAGAATATCTGTATATCGTTACGCAGATCGTGCCAGTAATAATGCCAACCATCTGGACCATCCAGGTTGAATTCCTTTTTATCACTGAATAGTACACGATGCCTATCTTGTTTCCAAGACATCACTTCCCGCGCGAAATTCAATCTCTTTTCTTTGTGCTTTTTAGTCAATTTCGAAGTCGCTTTCCTTTTCCCGTAAACTAAATCGCCGAACTTCTTTCCCGCTCTGTGGACTGTAGATTTTGATATTGAAGGGTTTAGTTGTTTGGCCTAAGTGGGTATGCTCATTATTTCCAGATTTTAGGTCACTTACGATAGTGCTTCGTTGTCGGGGTGCCACTTTTGATGGGCAGCCAGGTGATTTTTTATTGCTATAAGCATTTCTAAATAGCAAAAAATTGGTTGCAACACTTTGGGATATGTTTAAAAGCTTACCTATTTTTCTATTGAATTTTCCAGACTGTTTAAATGCATGAATTTTCCCCTACTCAACCAGCGAAAGACTGCAACGACAACACGTTTTGTTTGACTACAAAGTTCTGTTCAAATGTGTTTCAATACCTCCACAGCAGCAAGCATAATCCCGTAGTAAGACTAAGCAACAATACTTATGCAAATTTTTGGAAATAAACGTGGTTGGGGCAAAATTTCTGAAGGCGGACCTATCTTTTTGAAACGGTCTGAAAATGAAAATTTGCATCAAATAAGAAGAAATGATTTATTTTTAAAGAAATTTCATCAAACATAGTTATAACAATTACAGATATATAATCACTATCCAAAAAAGTGATTCTTATTCTCAACTAAGCATCGAAATTTTGAAAAATAAGGGTGGACCTATCATTTCGAGACGCACTGTAAGTAATTAACCACCACCAATTTCGTATTACAAAGTTAAAACTAGCTGTCGTAGCCGTCACGAAACTTTCTTCTATATCTATCTTATGAATTCCAGTTACAAAATAAAATACGTACTCGTCCGAATAATTGGAAACAGCTCCAATTTCCCAATTATCGTAATAACCCTGCAAATGCAGAATCAATGAGCGAAGTTGGAAATCATTGCAAAAGCCTTGTTTAGATTAATTGCAAACATTTTATTTGTTAGTAAAAAGAAATTGGCAACAGTTAAAAATTTCACATCATTGAAAGTTTTCAGATGTTTTGATAATTAAATAGCGTGAAAGTGATTTTTTAATGAATTGATTTTTCGCATTGTTGACTAAGCGCAAAAATCACCCCACCCTCCCCCTGGGGCGATTGGCGCCAAAATTTAATCGATGCTTGCTTCCTTATTGGGTTAGTGTTATTCCAAATTTCAGTCAAATCTCAGCAATATTGCTCGAGATACAGTAGGTGCAATGACAAAATAAGCACTTTTGATTGCTCCACCCCCTTTGAGATATTGACACACAAATTGAATCAGCGATTGTACTCAATAGGGTCTACCTATGGACCAATTTTCGTTTGATTTCGCATGTTACTTCCTGAGATATAGCAATCACCCCCGCGCAGAACACGTGCGATTTCTCCACCCCCTTCAAGATACTGACACACAAATTGAATCAGCACCTGTACTTTATAGGGTCTACCTATGGACCAATTTTCGTTTGATTCCGCCGGTTACTTCCTGAGATATAGCAATCACCCACGCGCAGAACACGAGCGATTGCTCCACCCCCCCTTGGAGGAGTTCGCTAAACAAAGTCAGGTGCACCAGTTCACATGGTGGTACATATGTGAAAAATTTTTTGTTCGATTTCATGCAGTAGTTTTTGCTCTAGCGCGGCCACAAAAACTGGTCACACACATACAGACTCATACACACACAGACAAACATTTTCCAAAAATGGTCGAAATGGACTCAGCGCACCTCAAAACGTGCAAATCCGTCAAAATTCGACATTCGAAAATTTTCACGAAACCAATACTTTCTTCTATATAATAGACTAGCTGACCCGGCCACGCGTTGCTGTGGCTAAGGTATGGGTTAAACTATAATGTTTCAATAGAAACGAAAAAATTTATTACCGTAATAGAGATCAACTTTATATAAATATGAATTTGAGATCAAAATATGAAAACAATTGAACAAAAATTTCAACAACAAAAGTTTGCTAGAAACAAAAAATCAACAAAAAATGTAGCATTTTAGTACTTAGAAATATTATATTCAAGCTTGTAACAATTGAGTTAAATTAAAATTTGCTAATTGCTATTATAACATTTTATTTAATTTAACATTTTATTTTTTAATAATGTAGGTAGGGTAGATAATTAACCAATATTATTTGTTATTTTTTGAAATATAAGTATTTTTAATTTCAGTTTAACTCAACACTAATCGGTGCACAATATTCTTTGTTAATCTGTCTCTTGTAAACAAACATAGATTGGACGGTTTTCCCACACGGGAGCAAGCGACCTATAGTTGCCCATGGGAAAAACATGGATTTTCTAAATATAAACCGCAAATTGACATTGTTTGTCATTGGGACTTATTAATGGACATGGCTAAAGCCAAACGAACGGGAAACTGTAGCCTTTTGAAGGGTATTGAAGATCCTGACGGTGTCATTGGGATACATGGCAACAGAACTACTTCATCTTTAAACTTGCCAGTCAAAATGATTGCCTCAACAATGTTCCCGGTGATTTTTTTGATAACTAAACGCGTACCATAACGCGTTGCATAATCTCGGTGGATTTAAATTACGTAGAAGAACTATTGGTAAACCAATCTTTAAGCGCAGATTATGTGGTGGCATTCCGGGTATGTTTAAAGAATTTTAGCCAAGAATATAGAAAATCTGGCAGCTAAATAGATAATTTGCAATAAAAAATATATTGCGGTCCTAAATTGAGATAAAAACTATCCTATAATTTAAGTTGGACCAAACTGAAACTGCGTGCAAATTTTGGTTACAATCGGTTCAGTAATTGAGGAGTCCATTGGCCACAAACACAGGGACACGTAATTTTTATATATTAAGATAAGAAAGATTATTACTTGTTTACTGCGCTCCAGAAACTGCCAGAACGTGTGCTTTATGTCGCTCAGCCATGGGGGTGTCAAAAAAGGCTTAGTAAAAAGGGTTAGCCAAGAACACAGAAAAGCTGGTAGCTAAATACATAATTTGCAATAAAAATATATTGCGATCCTAAATTGAGATAAAAACTATCCTATCATTTAAGTTGAACCAAACTGAAACTGCGTGTAAAAATTGGTTAAAATCGGTTCAGTAGCTTAGGAGTCCATTAGCCACAAACACAGGGACACGTAATTTTTATATATTAAGATATTACCTGTTTACGGCGCTTCGGAAGCTGTCAGAACGTGTGCTTTATGTCGCTCAGCCATGGAGGTGTCAAAAAAGGCTTAGTAAAAAGGCTTAGTAAAAAGGTTTAGCCAAGAACACAGAAAAGCTGGTAGCTAAATACATAATTTGCAATTAAAAATACATTGCGGTCCTAAATTGAGATATAAACTATTTTATCATTTAAGTTGGACCAAACTGAAACTGCGTGCAAATTTTGGTTACAATCGGTTCAGTAATTGAGGAGTCCATTGGCCACAAACACAGGGACACGTAATTTTTATATATTAAGATAAGAAAGATTATTACTTGTTTACTGCGCTCCAGAAACTGCCAGAACGTGTGCTTTATGTCGCTTAGCCATGGGGGTGTCAAAAAAGGCTTAGTAAAAAGGCTTAGCCAAGAACACAGAAAAGCTGGTAGCTAAATACATAATTTGCAATAAAAAATATATTGCGGTCCTAAATTGAGATAAAAACTATCCTATCATTTAAGTTGGACCAAACTGAAACTGCGTGTAAAATTTGGTTAAAATCGGTTCAGTAGCTTAGGAGTCCATTGGCCACAAACACAGGGACACGTAATTTTTATATATTAAGATATTACCTGTTTACTGCGCTTCGGAAGCTGTCAGAACGTGTGCTTTATGTCGCTCAGCCAAGGATGTGTCAAAAAAGTCTTAGTAAAAAGGCTTAGTAAAAAGGTTTAGCCAAGAACACAGAAAAGCTGGTAGCTTAATACATAATTTGCAATTAAAAATACATTGCGGTCCTAAATTGAGATATAAACTATCCTATCATTTAAGTTGGACCGAACTGAAACTGCGTGCAAAATTTGGTTACAATCGGTTCAGTAATTGAGGAGTCCATTGGCCACAAACACAGGGACACGTAATTTTTATATATTAAGATAAGAAAGATTATTACTTGTTTACTGCGCTCCAGAAACTGCCAGAACGTGTGCTTTATGTCGCTTAGCCATGGGGGTGTCAAAAAAGGCTTAGTAAAAAGGCTTAGCCAAGAACACAGAAAAGCTGGTAGCTAAATACATAATTTGCAATAAAAAATATATTGCGGTCCTAAATTGAGATAAAAACTATCCTATCATTTAAGTTGGACCAAACTGAAACTGCGTGTAAAATTTGGTTAAAATCGGTTTAGTAGCTTAGGAGTCCATTGGCCACAAACACAGGGACACGCCATTTTTATATATTAAGATATAGAAGAAAGTAATGAACCTGAATTTTGAAATCTGGAAACTAAGATTTGTGATAAAACGAATCATGTGTGTGTGTTCGCATTTGATGTTGCTTGCTATTGCGGTGATATTGTTCATTTATTTTGCTATTTTAGTTTATCTCTTTTTTTCAGTCTTCCTTTATTAACCGATCAGTGCTTACATATCTTTATAAGACACCAATTCTAAATAGCAATCAACTACACCGTGACAATAATAAAATACATTTGAACTGCTATCCTGATGAGACAATTCAAGTATTTAAAAATATTTTTTCACTTTAAGAAAGAAATTCTTTTTTTTTTTATTATTATCGTTTTTTAAATTCAGTTTTAAGAATGTCAATACCATATTACTCATTCATAAATCGTGAAAAATTAGTGTTATTTTTCATTTATTGTTTAAGAAACATTTATTATTAAAATGACAGCTTAAATGGAACTCATTTTCAGAAATGGAAACTTATTTCAATATACTATTTTTATTTTTATTTTTGTGTTCAAATGTGAAAATTACCTTGTATTCCCCCCCTCCCATTGACTTAAGAGCATGTATAGTCTTTTGAGAATGACACATATCTCAAAGATTTGCCAAATTATTCCATAGAAGGTGACGAACAGAGAGACAACGTCATCATAAAAGCAGCTATCCTATTTTTGGAAAATATAGGATAGCTGTTTTTATGATGACGTTTCTTCTCTGTTCGTATAAAAAAACTGCACACTAAGTTGTAACATAATATGGTCAAAACGCTATTCATAATAATAAAAGCGAGTAAAACACATTTTAGCTCTTTTTGGCAACTCAACCCAAGATCATGTTTACCCCTTAGTTTATATTTTCTGTGCCCAACAACGAAACAATTCCGTAATAAATCGGATTTCACCTTCCATTTGTTAAGGGATTCACGTCACGTTTCTAAGCTGATATTTATTAGCAAAACAACGGTCACTCGTTCATGCATCACAGCTTCTAAGTCTTTCTTTGGAGCCTTTTCCGAAAAAAAGTACTACGCCAATAATGCATTACCACGTAATTTATCTGCGTAGGTCTGAACCCTGCTATAATAAATTTGCTATTTTTGCAGCTAAACAGGCGAAGGAATAAATTCGAAAACTTAGTTTTTCTGGTTAGTTTTTAAAAATTTTAGTTTGTGGAGCTGCAAACAAGCAAATGATAGTATGGTCTTAAACTTTTTTAGTTCAACGTATGAACTGCACGCAAAAAAATATATTCATATTTTTGAAAATTCTTCAAATATATGTTAAAAAAAACCATATCGCTGCTTGAAATGAACAGTGGCATATCTTTGAAAATCGATTTTTTTTATTACATCAAAAGATTCAATTTTTTTACTCTTTCTTATAAAAATATCAGCATATCTCTAGTTGCAAAATATCACGCAGCAATCGTTAGTGTCGTTGTGCATAGTTATCATTTTGGCGCGCTTCTACTAGTAAATAACGACACAGCCGCCATTGCGTCAGTTCTGAAGAAGTGCTTGGAGGAGAAACATCTATGTCTCTGTAAGTTGATTCGACATAAGTACCCTTAATGCCATTTTACTTCAAAATACCGTTTTACTGCAAAAACTTTGAAACGCTCTAGTGAAAAGTAGTGTTTTGCAGATATGCCACTGTTCATTTCAAGCAGCGATATGATATTGTAAGACATTTTATGCAGGAAAATAGGCAAAGTGAAAAAACCTTCGTGCATATTTCTGTACCTCAGAACCAGACTAACGTAAGTCCATTTTCGTCATTTTTCGGTAGAGGGGAAAAACGATTGTCGAATACATCGTTTTTCCCCTCTACTGAAAAATGACGAAAATGGACTTACGTTAGTCTGGTTCTGAGGTACAGATTTTTGTGCTAAAAATAGGCGAAATTTGGAGTAGGAGAGAAAAAATATCGTTCATATTAAAGGTCTTTAGGAAATTTGGGGTCACAGGATATTTGAGGGTCACAGAACATTTGAGGAACACTTCTTGTGATCAGTTCAATTTACCTTGTAAAAATACAATGCCGGGCTCAAAAGTTTAAGCATAAGCTAAATGTTTCCCTCAAATAAGATATGTAAACTGAAATTGCTTGAAATTTCAACTGTAACAAAATAGCGATATTACAAGTTCATACGTGAAACATGGAAGCAAGTCAATAAAGATAAATTAATTATTTATCTTAAAAAATCTAATTTTGTTTTGTATCATAAGTTTATGTACAAAGACGAACTATTTTCATTTCACAATTCTCAAAGTCCTTAGGTAGTGTAATATTTCTATTGCACCTGACGTGAAAGAATACATTCGATAACTCTAGATGGAGGGATGTCCCAGGTTTTCTTAATGCCTGATTTCAGCTCTTGCACTGAATAAAAATGCTTCCTATTCTTTGAGGAGTCATGTGAGATGATTCTTAGACGTTTTCGATGGGGATTGACATATGAGCTGAGTTCTCGGCATTACAAGGAACATCTTTTTAAATTCAAATAAAGCGAGCATACGGAAAAGATACAGAACAAAACCTTTTTGTTTTGCGTAGTTTTGTAAAGAGGTTGTGTGAAAAATTATAGTTAAAAAAAACGTTGTTTTTTATTTTACTTTCATTTATTATTGAAATTATGGTTCCCTTTATCAAGCGTACCGTCCTTATTTCAAACTCGATTTCATAAGGAGGTAATTTTTCTTCTCGTTTGAGTATATTTAAGCTCAACACACTTTTTTTTAATATGCATTTATCAAAAAGAATCTGTTATTTCATTCACTCAGAGCTAAAATAAAACTGCTGCTCTGCGTTGTTTAAAAGCAGACGAACTGTTATCTACAAATCTTTCCTTCACAAAAAGATGGAGTAAAGAACTAGAATAATTGACTTTTACGTTTTGCCTTTTTTCCCCAAAGACATCGAATATTTTCATTTTCTTCCATGAAACAGAATATATGGAACTTTTAAGCGGATCGATTTTCCATCATATAAATATGCTACCCAGATGAAACATGAATTTTAAAATGTCTTTATCAGACATATTTATAGAAGACTTTTCAGTTC
This sequence comes from Uloborus plumipes, assembly GCA_038373865.1. Classification (NCBI taxonomy): domain Eukaryota; kingdom Metazoa; phylum Arthropoda; class Arachnida; order Araneae; family Uloboridae; genus Uloborus; species Uloborus plumipes. The sequence goes on from JAXGGA010014623.1 coordinate 20,397, forward strand.
AGGATTTTCCTTTTTTCCCAGTATTACATTTATGTTTCCTTTTTTCTCTATAAATGATTATTTGGTAGAGTTTACATAAAGGGACAGATCTAAAATTATTCTGCTGGGTTTTCTGAAATTGTGGAACGTGAAATCAGAAATCATTTAAGGAAAAAGGAGGCAAATTTTTCATATGATTAATGCACTATTCCAAAAGCATCTTTATCAGCATTCTGGATTTTGTACCATTAGTCCTCATTATTCTTCGGTTTCAGAAGTTTTGATCCATACAAAGTCGAATCTATACGAAACATAAATGGATTCTACTGACAACTAAAAATATTTACCAAGTATAGAAGGTTTGAACTTGGAACTATTCAAAATATTCCATATGTGACGAATATATATTGAGGCGTATAGTAATTGTACCACGTCTCACTTAAGCGGAAACATTTATAAAAACCTGCTATGTTAATTAAAAACGGAAAACAATGCATAATACGTTTCTTAACGTAGGTCTAAATGGATGTGTTAAATTGGTCAACACTAACAAATCATTTACTATTAACCCATTGATGCCCAAGTATTTTTAGCATTTTTTTTTTTTTTTCAATTTTTATCTGCTTAAAACTCTTACTTGGAATGGTTTACATACATTTTAGGCACAAAATAGATCGCCGTTGCCACATTTATTAAGTTATTTAATGTCCTGTTTATGGGACAATGGGCAGATATGTGAGCAAAATACGACCTTACTTGACTTTACTTTGCAAAGTCCACCATTACAGAAGGTATCTGTGATCAATTTTAAGCAAATCATTTTAAAATAGTTTAATTTTATGAAAGATAAGCTTGCAAAAAAACGTACTTTCTATGGCTACCCATGCTGAATCGTTGTTTGACTCAGTTACCTAGAAATAACTGTCAATAAATGAACTCTAATGTCCAGCTAGCGGCTTCGTGTGGTTTTCTCAAGAAGAAAGATTATTTAACTTGTGAAAAACAGCTTTAGTAAAATAATATACTCATTACAGGTTTTTGTATGCAGTAACTAACAAGCGTCCCGTTTTAATTACACTGGGCCTAAATGGGTTAAAAAAGGATATTGTAACTTTGAAGCGAATTACCCGGACAGCTATGAGCTAATATTTAGAAAAGTGCCAATTTGAGTCCCAAGGAATTTTCACTAGTATTTCAATAACTAGTTAAAAAAATAATTTTCCCCAGAAAGAAGATAAGGTTCTGCTTTCATTTCATCTAATAACATCAGAACAAAAAAAAAATTTTTCTTCAGAAAATATTGTTCTTATACATCAAAAATCAGATCGGTAACGTGTCCCAAGTAGCAAAGCTTAGTATACAAACAGGTCATGCGCACTTTCTAACTTCCGAAAAAAAAACGTACTTGCACAAAAAACGATTCTATTTTTACCCCTTTGTTAATATTTTACTTCATTTTTGCTTCAATCGATTTCTGATTTTCTAGCCGATGCGAAATAAGCGTGTCCCAAGTTCCGCCGTCAGAGTGGTAACAATAACTTCCGATCTATGTTTAGGCTCCCAAAATCATTTCCTGCACCTATACCACGTGATACTGAGTACCTGGCGGGATGTTTTATTGAATCGTAACTAAAAATTTGCATTTCTGCATCTGAAATTGTAGGTAAGATTTTTTAAAGTGATTTTATAAAATGTGTGTCATTTGAGTCATCAGATCGGTAACACGCTCTAAAATGCGCAGTTTTTATTATTTTAAAAATTATTTTATATATAAGTATAGTCCTTTATTACAAGTGAAAAACCACGTGTTTGATTTTGGTTTAGTGCAATCGACTCGGAAATAAAAAAAAAACTTTGTCAGTTTGTCAGATCGGTAACAGTCAGAGCGGTAACATTGAAAAACTGCGAATATGTTACAGAACTAACTCACACGTTTCAGAATTATAAAAAGCAAAAATAATAGGTTTTAGCCGTATATATTGAATATTTTTGTTCTTAAAAAATGAAAAGCAATGAGTTTCAGTACAATTGCTTCATTTGTGGTTTGTATGACCTAACAATAGAAGTTAGTAAAATAAGAAAAATTGACACTGCAGAAATTAAGTTAATTAATTATTATTATTTTATTTATTTATTTTTTTGGGGTGCTTCAATTTCTCATAACTTCGCTAAATAACTAGATAATAACTAGCATGCTAAATTTGAATTTCTGATCAAGAAATTAAATTTCCTGTAACTAATTAAAGAAAAGCAAGCAGCACAGTTGTGTGTTGCAAAAGTTGAAGTTGTGTGTTGTTTCAAAACCAAAGAAATGTTTTATGAGCTTGGATTTGGTAATCTCATAATTTATTTTATCTAAAAACCTTATCGCTCATTTTTTTTTCCAAGAAATGATTTTTCTAATGAAATTTGATTTTTTAGCCTAATATATATATTTTAATATAATTATCTTAATTCTATGTTAAAAATGCAAGGAAATGATATCACATTTAGAGATGCAAACGAAGACTGAAAGCATAAACTCAAATATGTAACTCATATTAACATCAGATCTGTAACATTCATCAGATCTGTAACGGCTTTAAAGGGAGTAATCTAAGGAGGGGGTAAATAACTTCCTTGACCTCCCCCCTTTTATTTTCTTGCATTTAGACCCAATTTAGACTTAAAATCCAATATTAGTTTTTTTCTGCAAAAATTTTTTTTTTTCAGAAAACTCCAACTTCAAATTGGCACTTTTCTAAATATTGGCTCCTATACAATTCTTTCCACTTGACCAGAACATATGTCCCACTCAAATTATCATTATAAAGCCTATTTTAATTTAGAAAAGCGGTAGTAGTTAGTTAAATTAATGTGAATCACTATATAATAAAAATTGCAATTAACTCTAATTTAGAAATGATTTTGTCTTTTAATTACAGTTTTCAATGACACACCCGATGACCAGCTCTCACCTACTTCCTTTTTTTTATTTTTTTTTATAAGTGTTAAAAAACATCGCTTAGTTAATAGACAATAAAATGAAGTGGTGTCGGATAAACACACTATATATTTTTTAATAATCATGTTAAGTCAGGAGCAGCAAAAAATGAATTTATTTTAGAGTTTCTGCTAAGAATTTATTCTTCCCTAAATTCTTCCTTGACCTATCTGGAATCTACGAATTATGTCAAGCATGCCACTTTTTCAAAACGTATTCTTGCTTAGAATTATACCGAATGTATTCATTTAGTATCTTAGATTATTTTTTCTTTTATATAATCAAAGTTTTACCTTATAAACTTGCTACCCTGTGGGCGCGCATATGCAGATACTTTTTAAAACCAACATTACAAGTAAAAAATGAGCAGTGAAAAGATGTTCAGTTACTATGTATGCCGAATGATCTAAATTTCTGCAATTATGAAACAACTTGGTTATAATAAATGTGTATGATTTCTTAACAATAGTCATTTGGAGATAATAAACCGTTATAGCACACTAAATATGATATGCGATGAAATATTATCTATTGTTATCATGACTACTTTATGGTGACGGCGTTTCAGCATAAGAGTACATTAAATGCGCGCGTATATAAAGCCTTAGTGTTGATATTTTACACCGAATAAACATAATGCATTTCTCACAGATTAAAACAAACCATTGCCAAAGTAATATCTACAAGACAAATTAGTAAATTTTAGCGTGAGACATATATTATCAGGGAAAATGCATTATCTCGGACTTGAACCCACGCAGTTACCAACCATTTATCAAGAATAGCGCTATAATTAATTGAAATATCGTTAGCTTAGCTCATTTCTCACATTTTGGAACTGCCTATGATGTTCTGAGAACCCTAGTTCAGCCCTTTAAGAAGGGGAAATAACTCTTCAGATTAAATACTCGATGTCCATTTAGACTTGAATAGTGTTTGCAAAAGATATATGTTAGAGTTAATGTAAGACATTAATACTGGTGGTGTAAGAACACAAATGTTTCAAAACTGTAAACAAAACGTACTAGACCAAACTAAATACATCGAAGGCACAAGATTAGATGCATATCTGGTCTGTTAAAATAATAGTTTAACTAGATATGTTTAAAGTTTATGAAATAAGGTTAAAAATTTATGTGTAATACAATGCTTCTAAGTCAAATAAAAAGTCAAATTCTGCAGTTATTCTTGTTAGAATAACAGGCATTTTTTCATCACATTTCAGTGAACTTTTTCCTTCTTTTGTTTTGATGAAAAGATTAATACATTAAGTTGCAAACACTTGCAACACTGAGCTGCATACACTTGTAGCGGGTTACAAGGAACATCTTTTTTGATGCAAAAGAGTTGCGCTTCTTTATGAAAAGACATGCGACAAAAGCAACTAGGTAGAACAGTAAACAGTTTAAAAATTTAAAATAGCGGAGCATGTATACAACCAATGAGAATACCATAAACACGTCAAGAGCCAATCGGAATGCATGAAGTTTTCAGAAGCTTTCTCACGGGTAATAAACCTACAAAAGGAGGGATCAGAATGGTTTAAAGACAAAATCAAGCATGCAAAATAAACAAAACAATTTCAGTTACTGCCGCTCAGCAAAGAAAAAACATCGGGTTTGTTGATTTTTTCTTACTTTTTTTATATTATTTTGGTTCTTCACGAAGAGAAATGCCCAAACAGTTTGTACTGTTCTGAAAAGACTACCACATCAATTAATTTTATAAATTCCTCACCAATTAAGAGGATAAATTGAATGTATAAGAAAAGAAGAAACGTTTATTTATTAGTTATCTTCTACTATTCTAAAGTATTCAATTCTTAAATTTTTACCACGTTTACGGCTAATTAGTAAGCATTTTTTACATTTTTTTTCAGCTTTTTCAGGGGGAAAAAATCCAAATAAATCAGTTCAAAACGAGCTTTTAACTTTGAAATATTAATGTCACGTTACTTCATCAAGTGATATTTCATATAAGTCCTACTAATAGAGCTCTAGAATGACATCTAATCTAACAATGAAACATTTAAAAGAATTGAGCAAAATGTTTTCTTTTTTCTTTTTTTTTTTTTTTTTTTTTGTTGTAAAAAGAATCTTTAAAAATGTATGTTTTGTTGACCTGATGTGAAATAGTTTGCTTGCTTACTTACTTATATTTGCTTACTTACTTGAAGACAGAAAAAAGTCTATCTTGCATATCCCGCTTTTCATCACTAATTAGGATGTACAATTTAATGGAATATTTAAATGCCAGAGAACACTAACAATCTAGATAAATTCCCAAAAATTCTCTAAAATTTTGAAGTTCCGAATAAGTACTTTGAGACTGCTTGCTTAAAAAGAATGTGTTGTCAATGCACAAGTTACTTACAGTTGCACATTCCAAGGTTCACCGTATATATCACAATGATGGTTAAACATGTTGAATCGATATATTACTCATCCAGACACCATAAAGGTATTAATTTAGATAATGACTTTGGAGTACCGATCGTCTAATACAGATTAAATGTACACCAATCACCATTAGAGCACAGTGTGGATTTTAGACCGGCAGGCATCCAACCCGTGACTATCCAAATGCAATTCTAACATTTTACCAGTTAGGCTACCAAGTCCGCGTGGGTTCCTGAAATTTCGAAGTAGGGGAAGACCGCCTATATTGGACCACTGCTTAAATTGGACCTCGGGCTTAAAATCTAGTACAAAGATCTGTGCTACACTTTAACAGTAGAAATATAAAGTTTTAGGAATAAAACCAATGTGTATGTAGTTTCACCACGCTTCGAACTGTTTAGCGTGAGTTACGGCTAGATTTGTGTTGAAAACGTGCGAAATCTTATTTCGCGGACTTGTTTCTAGAAGGATAACTCAAAAACTCCCGGCATTACTCCAACTACCTAGATAATGTCAAGTAACTCATTTACAGAATTAAGCTTACATTAAAAAAATGTATTAAAGTTCCTGTCAACGTGTAAAATTTTTTTATTGATTTTTTTTATTTTTTTTAGTTTCAAAAATTCAATTATTGTTATTACTAAGCGTAGGCTGGTCGCTCGTCTCCCGTTTATGTGAATTGCCTAGCATCAATGAACCTATATGCCAAGATTGGTAAAGAACCGACATAAACTGTGGATTTCCATAAGAAAAACTCCGCTGTTTTATTTTCTAACATCAAATGACACTGTGTTCAATTTTGCAATGATCCCGTTCTGAACTAGATTTGTAAAAGGAACACACAAACACAGATGCGAGCACAAATTTTTAAATTAATATCTTCATAAAATATGCTCATTTTAAAGAGACGAGAGGTACTCTTCTTTAAAACAGGATGCTGCATTAACATATAAATGAATAATTAAGCATAATTGTTGACATGTTGTGCCGATTGTAATAAAGATCGTAGTTTTGTTACTTCAAAATAGAAATTAAGTTGGTGGGCTCTGAAGAAATATTATTTGTTGTAATCAATCAAGAGTTTAAATAATGAAGAGAATACCAATTATCAGTTCAACACGATATCATTTTAACTATAAGATGAAGATTTTAGCATATAAACGTCATCCAAAATGAGCCTAGAATTATAATAACCATTACAAAAAAAAAATACTTGAGTTGAGATGAAAGCATTTAGTAGAACCTTAGAAAACATCAAACCAGATCAGATTATGTGTTAAACGTTACATAATCCGATAAAATAAACCAAAAAGAAAAAAAAACTATGTATGATAAAATGAATAAAGTAATTACATTGACTAAAACATAGTTGACACCTTTTATAAGAATTTTATCAATATTTGCCAAATTTTGCAAACTTGTACTTAATGGGGAAAACATCTGATAAATGAACGAGAATGTTTAGCTGAAGTATTTTAACACTATGTTGAGATTTACGCGAATCATTCATGTTGCTATCTTGAAATAAAAACAGATCTAATATATATATGATGTTTACAATATTTGCTTTATTGCTGATATTGTACCACGTTTTTTTTTTTTTTTTTTGCTTTAACCATATGAAAATTTTAGTTTAGAACTTTAAAAGCGAAATATAAAAGAAAAAAATTGCTTTAACTATACGAAAAACTTTGTTTAGAACTTTTAAAGCTTAAATATAGTATGACATTATATATTATTCCGCCGTTTTTGTTATCCTTTAAAAAAAAGAATCGAGTTATTCGATGTGTATTCATCACACATTTGTAAAGAATCTCTTCATTTACCGTTTGGGTTTTTGCGCATTTTCATTTCCTTTTAAAGCTGTAATTTACAAACGTTGCAAAGGAAAAAATATTTTATTGATCTCCCATTCTTTTCCCAACTCTTTTCAGATATAGAAGACAATACTCTCAAGAACATCTGCATCTACCAAACAATAACAAACAAACTAAATGTTTAATAATGGAGCATAACTATAATAAGTGGCGTTTAATTCTTGAACGAAGCAAATTAATCCAGGAAGAAGTATAAATTTTGGTGAAAGTTTACTAGCATAGTTTTTTTGTCTTTTTACACTTTAATTACTCAAGTGAAGTAAAATTAAGTAGACGTGCATGAAAGCTTTACCTTCAACAGCAATTACTGAAGTTTATTTCCGTCCCAAGAAATTAGTTTAATGTCAGAGTTCCTAATTAAAAGTAATTCAGTGTAGTGTTTAATCGTAGGAAATATTTAGAAATAAGAGTTACTTTAAAGACAGGCACCGAGAAATTATGGTGATTACGAAGTAAGAAAACAAAATTTAAACAAGTGTATTCTGTTAACCTTAGCTCATAAATTTGAACTCACCTTTCTTAAGTAATTAGTGCATTCACTTTTCGTGTCAAAAAAGTTTGGTATAAATGAATTATAGCGTATTAATAACTAGTAGTAATTAAAACTGTTTGGTGAATTCTTGAAATATTTCATTTGTGATTGGTTCCTAAGAAATTCTAAATTAAGTGTTGAATTTTTTATGTTTGATAGTAAATCATATTTCTAACCCAAAGTTCAGGTCAAAATGTCACATGATAAATATATGAACTTATTGGTAGTCTAATTGCTGAAACTTAATGCAATAAAACTACATGGGCTTAATAGTACTTTCTTTTAAAAATCTTAAGAATTAAAACTGTTATAGGTAATACATTTTAGGTGTTTAAAAAAGCACAAACGGAATAATAAAAAAAGTATTTGAATGCATGGTTAATGCTTGGAAAAACGAAACTACAATTCCAGAAACGAAAGCATAGATTACTGTTGGAGTCACTGTACTCATGTATTAAGATACACGAGACTTCTTACGCAGCTTTGAAAGAAGCATAATGCTATTTCAATCTTAGTCCACTACAGCGACTGTTGACCCTCGTGCGTCCCTCCCATTTCAGTTACACTAAAGACCCTTGGGGTCATAAACGACCCCAATGCTTCCTTTAATTAATTTATTATGATTATTGAATGTTACATGCATTATTTAAGTTCACACACTTTTAATGCTAAAAAATAAAAATAAAAAAACACAATCAAAGTAAAATTTAGTTTATGCATTAAAAATTAATATTTTAGAGCAAAACTTACAATAACTGTAGATTTATTTACAACCGTTACAGATCTGAAAAAACATGATTTTTTGCAAGTGAATTTCAAACACATATGACATTTTTCGATGCATTTTCTGTCCAGTTCTCTTGGACAAAAGTTGCAACGTCCTTTTTTTGGCATTCTGGGGAAGTGACCCCAAGGGTCTTGTGTGCAAAAAATGCAATTTGGGAAAATTAAGCACAATAATAGCATTAATTTGAATAGAAAACCAGAAGAATAAAAGCCACAATATGCCATTAAAAACAAATGGTTGATTAACAAGATATATTAAACAGAAATTGCATTGGGGTCACATATGACCCCAAGGAACCCACAAAGGTTAAGAATTGTAGAAAAATTGCCGTCGTAGATGATATGTCATTTCAGAGAAATTTCATTAAAACAGTCATTGGTTTCAGCTGTTCGATGATTAAAATTAAATAATTTTTGTTTATTAATCCTTTTCAAATGCATAAAACAATGAATTTCATAAGTATTTTTTCTCATTACATTCAGTTTGCGCTGAACAGTGTATCAGGATATATTATAAAATATTAATTACGATTTAAAAAAATGTTTAGTGCAGTTTCTTTGGTTTTCAAAAATCATGCATTCTGTAGCTGATGATCTGTGGGAGTGTTTGAAAGCATAATACTGAAGCGTTTCACATGAATGTTTGGTACAAGTTCAGATTTACGTGAACTAGCGTCGTCAATTTAATCAGATTAGAATTTATTTTTGTAATTATTTTTAACAATTGATCTGGTTTCTACAATTTGATGATATGGCGAATGGGCTTTCGTTTTTAAATACGAAGCTAAGAAAAGAAATTGCAGTAACTTAAAATGAATGTAAATTTCTATCAATTGTAGAATAACGTAAATGTTTCAAATTTTATAAAGAATACTAATTCGCATACTTTTCAGTCTAAATATAGAAGCTTAAAATTTACAATTTTCAGATACAATATGCGCATGTATATAAAGCATAAGTAATACATTTACTGTTTGTTTTCTATAACTAATTTTTATTTTACCGTACTAATTCTTTAAAATCCATTAACAATTTAAAAAAATTAAAAATATCTGTCAGATAACGCAACTGAAAGTTTTCCTAATTAGCCGATTGATATGTTGTTTTTTAAAGTGTATGAAACTTTGTGTGTTGAAATTATAACCTGTTTCATTCTTGTTTGTTTGTTTGTTTGTTTTTTTTAAATATTTTTAAAACTTCTTTTCCTATATTTATACCAAATTCGATATTTATCTCTATCTCATTACAACAATACTCTATTTTCGCAAAGATATATATATATATATATATATATATATATATATATATATTATATATATATATATATATATATATATATATATATGTGTGTGTGTGTTTGCGTCTTCACTGGACACTACAAGAGATCAATTAGGGAAAAAATCTGGTAGGTAGTTCATTTTTTATTCCAATTTTAATTGAAACTTCCACACAAAACATCTATTTTTTTGAAGGCTTTCCTTCATTTAAATCATTATTTAGTGCTTCATCTTAACCCTTGATGGTTAATTTTGCCTTCGATATTGTCTTTGATTCGCGTGGTTTTCTGAGGCTTTTCTCAATTCAAATAGTTAAGATATGTTTCTTTTGTGAGTATTCACCCTTGAATACATAATACTAATGGGGATTGGATTTCGCATGTTGTATTTTAACCTGCCCGACGCCGGGCATATCCACTAGTTAATGTAGGACATTAAAGTAATATTTATTCATTTTCTTTTAGCTTTTTCTTAACTCAAGACATGTCGCTATACAATACTTATGTATTAATTTATTCAGCATAATTCAAATAATTATTAACTCTGCGACCATGTTCATTGCTCGCATTTGGACAACCCATAACTATTCTTTCATAAAATTTCATAAATTAATCTGATGTGATATCTTTACTGTTCGCAATTGAAACGAAAGCCAAAGGAAATAAAACAATTTAAGTTCAGAAATGTGAATAATGATCTCAAACGACGACAGAAGAATGAAAAAAAAAACCTTAAAAATTCATAACTCGACTTCCAGCTTGATAAAAATGAAACAACCAAGATCGATTTTTCAATGTCCGGATATTTCCTAATATCGGATCATTTTCACTGCAGAGTCAGTATTTCTTCTCCTTTAAAGAAGAAAAAATTGACATTATTTCGTTCTGTTAATAAAACGAAAAGCGTAAAGAATTTACAAATATCGATTTTCGGGAAAAGGACTTATTTCATGTGACACTGAGATTTTTTTTTCTTCTTTGGCGTTAGATTTCCAAACTGCCAGACAGTTTTTCCGTATCGTGCTTTAAAACCGTTCTTTTAAATTGGGCGAAGAAAGCAAATGGTTTGGTTTGAAAAAATCGGATGTTTTGTAGGGATTCAGTTGCTCATGAATAATACATCATGTATATACAGAAAGTTTTCCTAAAATGCGCTTGAATTGTTTATCTTCTTTCTACTATGACCGTTATTCAGTTAAACTATGCTTTCCAGTTTTTGAGTAAGAATCATGGGCTGGAAAATACATTGTCTGAGAAGTACATTTACGCGCCTGATAATGCATAGATAATGCATAAAAGGGTTTATTCACTTCAACTAAA
>JAXGGA010014624.1:0-31547 GCA_038373865.1 Uloborus plumipes
CAAACCGCCCTGGATAGTCCAGGCCTGCTAGGTCATACACACCAAGGTCGAAACTTTCCAAACCGAGTTCCAAAAAAAGTCGAAAAGCCAGGGAAAAGGGGGGTTTCGTTCCTTTAAAAAAAAAAAGAATCTGTAATAGATGTGAGATGTGCTGAAAGTAGGGTCTGAGAAAAGGAACTAATGAAATTTCTCATTTTTAATGTGGAGCGTTAAACATTTGTAAGTAATTTTAGACCCTCAATGGCTAACCCATTAAAAAAAAAAAAAAAAAAAAACGGAAATTTTTTGTTTGATATTAGTTTTTCAGGCCCGCTTCGCGGGCCTCCTGACCTCTCACGGGCCCCTATGCAATGCATAGGCTTGCCCCCCCCCTCTCGACGGGCCTGGTTCTCGAGGAGTTACGGAGCGGCGTGACAGACGTGAAAAGATTCTAATAGCAGAGAAATATCTTTTCTGAAAGGAAGTTATTACAAAAAGAAAGAACGAAACAAAGTGCAAAATTCAAAATTTCTTTACACACATTTAAACTTTTTCAAAAAAAAAAAAAGCATGGTTTTAAGTTGCGACGATTCATGGGGACAGATGTTTTCATTATCTAAAAGAAAACTTTCGTCAATGTTAGATAGGTTATTTAGTGTATGTTATTTTCAATTATAATAAAGCAATAATAGTGGCAAAGTAAAAAATATCTAATTACAACATCATTGGGTGTTAATAGATCGCAATTTTCGTTAGAAGCACAGAAACTAAAAATAAAAGAATTCAATAAATAAAATAATTTGAGAATTTATATTTAAAGCTACTGCGATTAATTTTTATGAACTAACGATATGATCGTAAGTTTTTTTCAAACTTTTGTCGCACATTAATCCTTGAAGGTTTGTAGCCTTTTCTTTCTAAATATTTTTAACTAAAATATTTTTGAAAAGCTGAAGACAATCATATTTTATCTGGCAATTGTGAAAAATCAAACATGCAGAATGCTTCCATGTCCAGTACACAGTCGGAGGAATAACACAATTTTTGTTTTAGAAGGAAAAATTGGTAAAAAGGAAAGATGAAAATTAATTACATCATCTAACAGGTTTATCAAACAATGAAATTTTTAACTAAGATTTTTATAAAAAAGAAAATATTTAATTAGGTCCTCACATCATACCGGATAACCCTCACATCAATTCCGGATATTCCCCACATCAATACCGGATACTTAGCCGGATATCCTGCAAAAATCTTCCGGATATCCGTATCCGGGGCGGTCAGCCGGATCGGATATCCGGAGGTACAGGATACTTAAAATATCAGCCGGATATGCCGGATACCGGATAGTTACCGGATATCCGGTCCATCCCTAATCAAAATGATGTATCTAAGGATCAGCTCATATTTTTATGGTTCTTATTTCTCATTGCGACCGCTGCTGTACTCGTGCAAGATTTGCACTAGTCGAAGTCAATTAAACTTTGTTTTTTTCCTTCGTTCTCTTAAAAAAAAAAAAATCATTTTTTTTTTATTTAAAAGTAGTTTTCAGAAATCGCTACAAACTACTATTTTTTTGTATCGCGCTACTCGCTACTCTACTTTTTTAAAAAAGTAGGGCGCTACACTACAAACTACCAAAAAATGTAGCTACTACAGTAGTTTCGCTACTTGTAGCGCGCTACTTCCGACCACTGCTACCATCCCCGAGTTAATTATACGACAAGTTTTCTCGTGACGTATGTCTGTCGCATAAATCAAAAACTGTATGTCATAAAAGCTTCTACAGTGCGTCGCAAAAGTTTAAGCACTATGCAAATTTTTGAAAAAAAGAGAAATCTTTTCAGCAGAATGCTTTCATATTTATACTGTAAGTGGCTACTATGATCCTAAATAAGTGTTTGAAGTTTTGAAAAATATAACCGCAACGAAAATCAGAAAATTCAAAAGATATTTTTTTGGCTGTCGCAAAAGTTTATGCACAGATCAGATTTTATGCAAATATCTCTTGAAACGTGATGCGTGAAGAACCAGTGCGGTTCTTTTGAACGAGTTATATAGTGTAGCAATGGCTTAAAGTGTTATCAAGATGCCGAAGTCACTACAGTTCTCGTCTGAAGAAGTTGTAAAACTCTGGAAACTGAAAGCAGAATGTAACTCTGTTATGCAAATGTCAGTGATTTTAAATCGATCTAAACGTGGTATTTATAATGTTCTGAAACGTGGAAATCAATTTAAACCTGCGTGTCGCTCAGGAAGACCGAGAAAAACTACCTCTCGTGAAGATAGAAGAATTAAAAAACTGGCCTTAACTGAAAATTTGTCACTTAATCAAATAACAAGAAGTTCTGTCAAGAACTAAACGAGCCTACTTTCCCGTACATCGACATCGGCAATCTAGCATCTAATCAATATTCTCTTGAATATCTGAAACTGAAAATTATGTCAAACCTACCTTTATAACACTTAAAGCTGATTTCTAAAAGCAAAATGTACCCCTCTCATCAGATGATCAGGACACGTAAAAAGTAAATAAACGAGTAAATAAAGTTTTGTCGCACCTTTTAAAGAATGTAACTGCTATAGTTCTTCCGTAGAAAAATTTCACAATCGCTTTCAAATGAAAAAAAAATAAATAAAAGTACAAAGAACATCAAAACACATTTTATCGAAGAAAGAAAAAAAACCTCGTTCGTTAATAAAATATCTCGAATTTTATTTTTAATCCGTTGCCAGTTGTTAAATATAAGTAAAGAATAAAATGCTCTCGTGAATGAACAATTTTTGTAATCAAAAAAAAAAAATCGTCTGCCAAAAAAAAATAAATAAATAATAATAATAATAATAAATTAAACAAAAAAAAATGAACAAATAAACAAAAAATCGTCTGCCCAGTCAGTCATTTTTTTCTGAGCCTGCATTTCCGCCATGTTTGCGGAGTCGGAGTCGGAATCAGAGTCCTCACAGAAGATTTTTCAGAAAAGTACTTTACATACATTTTTTATCAAAACCGTTTTCTTACACAGTTAGTTTGAAGGAAATCCGCCTTTAAGTTCAGAATCAACATTCAATTTAAATTTCCCAGCAGGCGCTCATGTTAAAATTTTTTTGAACGGTTCATCATTGAACGAAAAATGGTTCAAATTGAAAAGTGAAATATGGGAATGAGTCTCTCCGAGATCTTTCGAACAAAAAAAGTTTATTCAATTCGGACGGTTCACTTAAAAGTTATTAGGTGGAGAAAGGTTGCTTGAACGGTTCAATGTTGAACGAAAAAATGTTCAAATTGAAAATTTAAATACGGTAATGAAGTATCCTTGCCGAGATCTTTCGAACAAAAAAAAGTTTGTTTAAATCGGACTGTTCACTCAAAAGTTATTAGGGGTGAGAGGTTGTTTGAACGGTTCAATGTTGAACGAAAAATTGTTCAAATCGAAAATTTAAAAACGGGAATGAAGTATTCTTGATAAGATCTTTCGAACAAAAAAAAGTTTATTCAATTCGGACGGTTCACTTAAAAGTTATTAGGTGGGGAAAGGTTGCTTGATCGGTTCAATGTTGAACCAAAAATGTTCAAATTTAAAATTTAAATACGGTAATAATGTATCCTTGCCGAGATCTTTTGAACAAAAAAAAGTTTGTTTAAATCGGACTGTTCACTCAAAAGTTATTAGGGGTGAGAGCTTGTTTGAACGGTTCAATGTTGAACGAAAAATTGTTCAAATCAAAAATGTAGATACGGGAATGAAGTATCCTTGAAAAGATCTTTCGAACAAAAAAAAGTTTGTTCAAATCGGACTGTTCATTCAAAAGTTAGTATCGCGGGACCGGTTATTTGAACGGCTCAAAGTTGAACCAAAAATTGTTCATATCAAAAAATCAAATACGGGAATAATGAGCTGTACTCGCCGAGATCTTTCCAACAAAAAAAAGTTTGTCCAAATCGGAATGTTCATTCAAAAGTTATTAGGGGGGGACAGACAGACCGACAGACCGACACACAAATTCCCCATCTCAATACCCTACTTTCAAATTTTTAATTTTTCGATATTCATTTTACCTCTTTATTTTTTTAACTTGGCGATATTTTTTGGACTTGGCGATATTTTTTTTAACTTGGCGATTTTTTTTGGACTTGGCGATATTTTTTAGATGCATTAAGCTACTTTTCCTACTTTTTTCGTCTTTCTTTTATTTTTAACGGGAAAGTAGGCTAAAAACTAGACTTGTAACAAAATTATCACGTGATACCATAAGCGGACGAATAAAATAATCAGGATTTATCAAAAAACAAAAGTTAGCTCGCAATCCTTTTCTGAAAAAGTGTCACAAACAAGCAAGACTGCAGTGGGCAAAGCATCATATGCATTATAGTGACGAATGGATTACTGTTGTGTACTCTGATGAAAAAAAATGGAATTTAAACGGTCTAGATGGGTTCTCATACTACTGGCGTGACTTGAGGAAAGATCCGAAATGCGTATTCGGTAGGCAACATGGTGGTGGTTCAGTCATGGAATGGGGCGCTTTTTGCTTCAACGGACAAACTTCTCTTAGCTTTCTAAAGGGTAGACAAAATTCAGAAAGGCATCAAGATACCCTGAGAAAGCATTTGTTACCGTTTGGTGAAGTCCTAGGTGGTCCTGATTGGATTTTTCAGCAAGACAACGTTTCAATACACAATTTCCGTAGTACGAAAGAATGGCTTGCTTCTCAAAATATTAGTGTAATGAACTGGCCAGCACTCAGCCCGAATCTAAATCCCATAGAAAATATCTGGGGAATTCTCGCACTTGAGGTATATCAGAATGGGAAGCAGTATTGCTCTGTTCAAGAGCTTAAATCTGCAATCGAGGAAGCCTGGTACAGACTATCTCCCGAAACCTTCCATAATCTCGTGCTATCGATGAAAAATCGTATATTCGAACTCATCAGATGCAACGGTAACACCATAGACTACTAAAAGACTTTTATGCTTTTTAAAATATATATATTCCGTTTTTGTGCTCAAACTTTTGCGACAGCAAAATTTTGATTTTATCATGTAATCGTATTTTAATTTCAATGAATTGTATCCAAATTAGAAACATGGATTTCTAAGCTGTTTGTTTAATTACAGTAAAAATTTCAAAGCTTTTTGGTGTATACTTTTCGTCTTATCAAAAGATTTCGGTTGTGCTTAAACTTTTGCGACGCACTGTAGTTTGGTATGTAGGCTCTGAAGGAGGTCTAGTTGTACACCTACCCGCCTTTGTGGTTGCATTTGAATGTTCCCAAGGAGGTCTTTTACCCCTTTTTGGGGAAAATTAATGTTAATTTCAATGCAGACTAAAATAATATGATTTGGCACGACCATTTTACAATGTATCGGCAAGCTTTTGCTTGCAAGGTGTGTGTTGCTAAGTTAGCGAAATTATTTTTGAATTTGGGTTCAATTTTGCGGGCAATATTTTGCAAAAAATCCACTACATGGTGCTAAAATCGACAATATTTAGAAAATGAATCATTGTAAAACATTGTTTTGCATTGATTCATGGCAGATTGGGGGGGGGGGGGGGGTAATGCTTGAATTGTTATCTTGCTCACTCTAAGGCACTATTTTGAAACTTAGGACATCTATTATGAAATTTAAACGTAAAAGGAAGTAGTGTGGAGTCCGGTATACGCCCAAAATGTCGCCGCCGAAATGTCGCGGGCCAAAATGTCGCGGCCAAAATGTCGCCGAGCCAAAATGTCGCGGGCTAAAATGTTGCGGGCAAAAATGTCGCCGGTCCAAAATGTCGCCGAGCCAAAATGTCGCGGTCTAAAATGTCGCGGCCAAAAATGTCGCCGGTCCAAAATGTCGCCTGCCCAAAATGTCGCGGGCAAAAATGTCGCCGGTCCAAAATGTCGCCGAGCCAAAATGTCGCGGGCTAAAATGTCGCGGGCCAAAATGTCGCCGGTCCAAAATGTCGCCGAGCCAAAATGTCGCGGGCTAAAATGTCGCGGGCCAAAATGTCGCCGGTCCAAAATGTCGCCGAGCCAAAATGTCGCGGGCTAAAATGTCGCGGGCAAAAATGTCGCCGGTCCAAAATGTCGCCGAGCCAAAATGTCGCGGGCTAAAATGTCGCGGCCAAAATGTCGCCGGTCCAAAATGTCGCCTGCCAAAATGTCGCGGCAAAATGTCGCCGGTCCAAAATGTCGCGGGCTAAAATGTCGCGGGCCAAAATGTCGCCGGTCCAAAATGTCGCCGAGCCAAAATGTCGCGGGCTAAAATGTCGCCGGCCAAAATGTCGCCGGTCCAAAATGTCGCCGAGCCAAAATGTCGCGGTCAAAATGTCGCGGCCAAAATGTCGCCGGCCAAAATGTCGCCGGTCAAAAATGTCGCCGGTCAAAAATGTCGCCGGTCAAAATGTCGCCGGTCCAAAATGTCGCCGGTCCAAAATGTCGCGGTCAAAATGTCGCCGGTCAAAAATGTCGCGGGCCAAAATGTCGCCAGTTCAAATGTCGTCAGACAAAAATGTAGAAGGTCCGATATTGATACAGTTAGTATCAAAAATTAAAATATATGAAAAGGCTTTTTTACACCGAATTAGCAAAAAATTGCTAATTGCTGTTGATGAACGTGTGCGTTAACGATAGTATGGACTAAAATTTTTGAAAATACTAAAAAAAATTTACCCTTTCGGCTTGTAACTGTTTCGAGCGCTTTCCAAGAAACAAATAGTTTTCAAACAAGCGTACGTTATTTATTTACAATAGCTTATTTCACCGTAACTCGCTATCTACCAACTTAAAAACGAATAGATTAGCAGCCCAAGCCAAGTTTAATTGATATCGAAAGGAAAATTTGTGTGTTAAAAAAGAAGTTGAAGAACAGTGAAATGAATAAGACAGATATACAATGTTTGAAACTTGGTTTCTGTTAAAATTTCTTACATGATCGAAAGCAAGTCTATATTATTTAAATAATAGAGGTCTTTTTATTTTCTTCTTCATAAAATGTGTAAAAGAAAGTATTGGATCAGTGAAAAATTGTCAATTTGGAAGAATTTACACTTTCTGACGTGTGAGGAATTCAATTTTATCGTTTATTTTTTTAAGGGAAAATGTGTAAGTGTGTATCTGCGTGACCCATTTTTTGGGGGCGACTCTACCACAAAACTTAGTGCGTGAATTAGAATGAAATTTGGTACATACATGTACCAACCAATATGTGATTCAGTGCTGATTGGTTTTTGCCGCCAGTTCTTCCAAGTTTTTACATGCAAGAATGTAATGGAACGTTTTCAGCATAGCGTGATTAATGTCTGAAGAAGGTTCAGACGAAATAAAATAAAAATTGGCCCATAGGAAGCCTTCAGAAGATACGCCACATCATCGAGGAAGCAGAGCAATTGAACTTTTTATTTTTCATTATTTGTGAGTGATGTATATCAAGAAGTAATGCAAGTATTCAAACAAAATTTTGTTTGTAGAATGGTCTTAAAGGGAGAGATGCTTATTCATTTCTGGCGTTAATCAGCTCAGACATGGTTCTGTACCTTCGTTACAATCAGTATTTAAATGTGGAGTTGAATATAATACCATTTTTTCTCTTGACATTTCACCTCCCCTTCCACCACTCAGTTGTTACAAAGAAAGCAATAATTCCATGAACTAATTTGATTTCAAACGTCCCCAAACAACTCTTAAAGAAAATGTTCTATAAGAAAATTGCCGGCTACGCGGTGATTAAACGGTATTCCGTTTTTGCAAAAAAAAAAATGCCTTTACAGCAAATTTATTTGTTTAATTTCTTTGTGTGAAAAAAAAAGAAATAATCCTAAATATAGTTTAAAAAAACTAAAAAATACGCTTTTAGAGTAAATCAAATTCAAAAGAAGATTTTGAAAACTGTTGAATATCCGCTAAGTTTACATGCACTTATAATATGCATTTTGTGGACGATCGATGCCCAACTCAGAACTAATGTCAAATGCACTTATTATACATCAACATGCAATATAGTTTAGCCTTTAGTAATAATAATGGTATTAAACATATTACTTTTATACGTTTGTAAAGAACGTGAATTTTATTTTTGACTCAGAGTTACATACATACAAACGAACAAACAAAAAAACCTACTTGTGAAACTAGTAAAAGCGTATTAAAAAAGGAAGAAATTTAGCGTCCCTGGGCCCTAAGTACAGCCCTGAAAAAACTATGGCATTATTTTGGTACTGAAATAATTTAAGCTTTAGAAGAAATCAATTTAGTTACATTTTTGTTAATAACTTAAGCTAATTTTCTAAGCTGCTACGTTTAAAAAAAGTTACTAAACAGGTGTATTTATCATATCGTGACAAGCTTATTAGTAAAATTGAGCTACATAATTAAGCTGCATTGAATTTGTGAATTACTGGAAACATTCAATCTGTACTATACACTTACGTCATTTTGGAACGGATATATTTTGGACCGGCGTTATTTTGGACCGGCGACATTTTTGACCGGTGACATTCTGGACCGGCGACATTTTTGACCGGCGACATTCTGGACCGGCGACATTTTTGACCGGCGACATTTTTGACCGGCGACATTCTGGCCCGGCGACATTTTTGACCGGCGACATTTTGACCACGCGACATTTTGGCCCGCGACATTTTGGGCAGGCGACATTTTGGACCGGCGACATTTTGGCCCGCGACATTTTAGCCCGCGACATTTTGGCTCGGCGACATTTTGGACCGGCGACATTTTGGCCCGCGACATTTTAGCCCGCGACATTTTGGCTCGGCGACATTTTGGACCGGCGACATTTTTGCCCGCGACATTTTAGCCCGCGACATTTTGGCTCGGCGACATTTTGGACCGGCGACATTTTGGCCCGCGACATTTTAGCCCGCGACATTTTGGACCGGCGACATTTTGGCCCGCGACATTTTAGCCCGCGACATTTTGGCTCGGCGACATTTTGGCCGCGACATTTTGGCCCGCGACATTTCGGCCGCGACATTTTGACCCCAAACCGTGGAGTCCATACCAGATTTTTTTACATGGTCATGTCTCCCTCTAATTATGAATAACAAAGTTAATGCTCATTTATCACAAACAACGAGTATTTGTACAAACGCTGACAGGGGTTCACACTGAATATTGCTCTCTGAAAGGGGTCCACTAGACAAAAAGTTTGGCAAGCCCATGCTTTAGAGCGATACAGAGTTGAGGGATGGGTTGATTCAAAGCTCTAATTCAACACCACAACTTTAGTCAACATTTTGCTGAGAATGATAGCCTGTCTCGTATATTGAAAACTAATATAATAAGGAACTTCAGTCATTAAAAAATTGAACATGAACAGTTGAGAATGTGTGAATTACTATCCAAGACAGAGTTTAAAGAAAAACTAGCAAAAACAGTTGATGATTTTAATCCTTTCAGGAGAAAAAGGTATTAACACTAATATTTAGCCTATGTGGTTCTCCAGGGAAACCAAAGACGCTCTAAATTTTAAGCAAGTTGCTTTTCATCGGTTTAAAGAAACTGGTCACTGTGCAGATAGGCTCAAGTATAGTGAGGCAAGGCGTAATTTTAAACATTTGGTACGAATTCAGAAAAGAGAATTGGAGCAAAAGGCTAGCAGATAACATTGATAGGAATCCTAAGAATTTTTTGCTTATGCTAATTCTGGAAAAGTTTGAAGTAGTCAAATTGGGCCACTGGTCAATGGGCAAGGTAACTTGATAGTGGAGCAGCAACTGGTCAAATTTTAATTTCCGTGCGCTTTTTATGGTACAATTATGACAGTTGGTTTTTCTGAAAGGTATTGGCACCAGGAATACGAATTCGGATGTTGCCGGGGGGGGGGGCGGAAGGGGGCCAAAGTTTCTTCACCAAAATAATTATATCCTCATTATTTCGTGGCTTACAACCAGTTTTCAAAGCGTAAAATGCTAAAATCCACTTAATAATAACATTATAATGTAAAAAAAACTGAATTCAAATTGCTGAAACGTGTTTCGGAGCTATTAAGAGCTCTTTTTTCAGTGTATAAGATGAGAGCTTATGAATGAAAATTCAACCGGCTGAAGGTGTTTTTTTTCCATTGAATAGAGGTGCCTTGTTCTCAAGCCCATCATTTGGACAACCAAAGGGGGGGGGGGTTACCGCCTCTCCCCCCCCCCCATGTTAGAAACAAAATGCAAATGCACATTTGTGTACGCATTTATCCTTCAAGACATAGTATACATTGAATTTGCACTTTTGCCCGGGACTAATCGCCCCCCCCCCTCCCCCAAGGCGGGGGGGGGGGGTGGAAAATTTAATGTTTTTATTTATTTATTTATTTATTTTGATCGGGAGAGGGGTTCAATTGCCACCGCTAATCTGATAACTTGTTCCTCTTAAATAGCAATTTTTTTCGTCATTTTTCACCCATCACATTTTTTTGTAACTTAAAACACTGCTAGAGGAAGTTTTTACAGCCACAAATGTGCTTTAAATAATATAAGCCAGGGGTACTCATTGTGAGTGGTTTGAAGTATACCTGAATTTTTAAGTTAAAAAAATGAGAGAAAGATTTTTAAAGTGTATTCACTCAAATAATATAATGACGACATTAATGAATCCAAATTTCCCATGGACTGCTTAACATTGTGTTTGTTTCTGTTGCTGAGTGTAAAAAGTAATTTTAAACAAACTAAACATTTATTGAAACTAAAATATTTTATTTCATTATACCTCACTATACATTTTTAGCTGCATTTATGTGCAAACAGAATAGTTAAATAAAAACATGAAAGTAGAGCTTAGAGCTACAATTACAAATAACAACACACACGCAGTCATTTGACAGTTGCATTTGAAAGAAAATGTAATAGATATATTTAAATCAACCCATTAATTAATTTTTCATATTCTTGATCGTTTCAAAAAGACATTGCTAGGAAGAATTTTAAAACACTAAGTAAAATTATAATAATGTATAATAATACACACTAAAAATCAGTTTAATTATCAGATTTATCTGAACTGCTCTCCTCATACCAGTTAAAACAGTGATTTTCATCATCTACATCCAAACACGCACACATGTCCGTTAGGGTGGAACGAAAAAAAAATTTTTTTGATTTTCAATTTGCCTTAGGGCGGAAAAGTTGCCGTTTCATGTAAATAAGGCAAAAATAAAATATGAAAAATATTGAAGCACGTCTTGAGGTGCCGCAAGTAGGATAAAGAATTGTAGAAATGCGATTTTTGCTCTATTTTCAAGTTTTTTTCAAAAATTGTTATACTCATCTTTTTTCTTTAAATGCGGTCAAAAAAGTTACTACTACGCCAAATAGGCCACATAATATTCTTTTTTGATGTTTGGATGATTTCTTGAGGTGCCACAAAAAACGATGAAGTTTTGCAAAAACGCACTTTTTGCTGATGGCACTAGCATCTGGGAGCATAAAACGTCAGGGCTATCCCTGATAAGACGTAGCAGTAGCGGATGTTTATAGGGGGCGTTAATGGGTAGCAGTGATACGTATGTGTGAGTAGGGGCCAAGCTCAGATCAGGTGTCAATATCTTTGCCGAATTCACTTTTGTTTGCGTCTATCATGTAACAGAGTAACGTAAAATATCGATAGTTGGTGAGCTATTTCAGCGTGAGGAGCTAAAACGGCTCATTCAAAGCAAGTGCAGACGTGACAACTGTCAGAAAGTCCTATTTTTGGACACTTTAGTGATTTGAGTGAAGTTTTACTATCTACTTAGGAAGAATTCATGAAAGGTCACTGTTTTATTAGGCACAACCTCAAAAATTGGTCAACCTGGAAAGGATCCTTGTGAGAGTAAAATATCTAGACTTAAGTTTCTAAAATTGAACCAATTTGGTCAAAAGTTTCTATTCTAGTTATTTCTTACCAAAGAATGAGTAACGATAAAATTAAAAGAAAAAGAACTGATTCGATCCTCGTTAAATTTAGAGAAGAATCTAAACGTTTATTTCTTGTTGGCTGCCTACAGGAGGCTACAAGAGAAAAAATTTTGATACTTGCAGTTTGTATGAAAGAAAAGAAGGTGCCAGTCTTAGAACAAGTTTGTAAAGCAGTTGAAAACAACCTTCCTCTTTTAGAGAACATACATGACTTAAGTACAGATCAGAAATATTTATTAAGTGTATCGCTATATCAAGAGGGAACTTACTAGATTTATTTTCAAAAAACCTGGAAAACTTGCTCACTTCAAGTGACTTATATTTGCAAAGAGCATACTTCGATTGTACGTGGTAAATACAAATCAAACTGAAAAACTTTGTTAAAGTGTTTGCTCCTATGTGGATTAACATGAAGTTAAAATCTTCTTGTACTTGTGCACCCTTTTACACTTATCTATTAAATATTATCTAATTTGTATTAAAATTAAATATCTAAATTGGCTCAGTTTTAGAAACTTAAGTCTAGATATTTTACTCACACAAGGATCCTTTCCAGGTTGACTTGACCAATTTTTGAGGTTGTGCCTAATAAAACAGTGACCTTTCATGAATTCTTCCTAAGTAGATAGTAAAACTTCACTCAAATCACTAAAGAATCCAAAAATAGGACTTTCTGACAGTTGTCACGTCTGCACTTGCTTTGAATGAGCCGTTTTAGCTCACCACTCTGAAATAGCTCACCAACTATCGATATTTTACGTTACTTTGTTACATGATAGACGCAAACAAAAGTGAATTCGGCAAAGGTATTGACACCTGATCTGAGCTTGGCCCCTACTCACACATATTACTGCTACCCATTAACGCCCCCTATAAACATCTGATACTACTGCTACGTCTTATCAGGGATAGCGCTGACGTTTTGTGCTCCCAGATGCTAGTGCCATCAGCAAAAAGTGCGTCTTCGCAAAACTTCATCGTTTTTGTGGCACCTCAAGAAATCATCTAAACATCAAAAAAGAATATTATGTGGCCTCTTTGGCGTAATAGTTACTTTTTTGACCGCATTTAAAGAAAAAAGATGAGTATAACAATTTTTGAAAAAAACTTGAAAATAGAGCAAAAATCGCATTTCTACAATACTTTATCGTACTTGCGGCACCTCAAGACGTCCTTCAATATTTTTGATATTTTATTTATACCTTATTTACATGAAAAGGCAACTTTTCCGCACTAAGGCTAATTGAAAATCAAAAATTTATTTTTTTCGTTCCACCCTAATGTCCGTGCATGGAAATCCGTGACGTCTGCATTTGCACAGCAGTGCAGAACATTTTCTTTTTTGCATGAGCATTTTACCAGTTCTAGAATTGCCTGTGGAGCAGGCTTTATTCTGGTCATCTGGGGAACAAATCTACTGTCCTGCATTTCCCAACCATATAACCAGCATCTGGCTGTGGAATATTCGGACATGCAATGACATCATTTTGCCATATCATGGCCTAATGATGTACTCTCAGGATGGCATAGCGAAGAGCTGTTGGGCTGGTAACATCTTCTCTGATTCGGCAATTTTCTTTTGAAATAGCATGAACCGAACAGAGCCAACATCTGATTTAGAACAGTTTGACATGTAAAGTTTGCAAACAAACTGTTCTAATGCACCAAAAATATCTTCAGATGGTGTAGAATGAGTTCCTAAATTTGCAAAAGCTTACAAAACATTTTTATCAGACTGCTGCAAGGCTTTCCAACAGAAGAGTTTACCTTTTCCAGCAAACGCTCCTGTAGTGTAGCATCTAGTTAATGCATGAAAGCCAGGAAAGTCTTTTACCTTCTCTTCTCCAAAAGCATTATATATATTGGTTTGAGAGCAATCTGTCTTTATCTTTTACCGCTCCCTACTATGCAGAATGTTCTGGAACATAGCATAGAGTATCGCCGATGATCATTGCATGTCCGAATATTCCATGGCCAGATGCTGGTTATTGTTGGGAAATGCAAGACAGCAGATTTATTCCCCAGATGACCAGAATGGAACCTGCTCCACAAGCGATTCTAGAACTGGTGAAATGCTCACGCAAAAAAAGTAAATGTTCTGCACTGCTGTGCAAATGCAGACGTAACAGATTTCCATTCACGGACATGTGTGAATGTTTGGATGTAGATGATGAAAATCACTGATTTAACTGGTATGAGGAGAGCAGTTCAGATTAATTTGATAATGAAACTGATTTTTAAATTGTATTATACATTATTATTATTTGACTTATTCTTTTGAAGTTCTTCCAAGCAATGTCTTGTTGAAACGATCAAGAACATGAAAAATTAATTCATGGGTTGATTTAAATATATCTATAACATTTTCTTTCAAATACTACTGTCAAATGACTGCGTGTGTTGTTATTTGTAATTATAGTTCTACTTTCATGTTTTTATTTAACTATTTTGTTTGCACTTAAATGCAGCTGAAAATGTATAGTGAGTTATAATGGAATAAAACATTTGTTTCAATAAATGTTTAGTTTGTTTAAAATTACTTTTTACACTCAGCATCAGCAGCAAACACAATGTTAAGCAATCCATAGGAAATTTCGGTTCATTAATGTTGTCATTACATTATTATTTGAGTGAATATCCTTTTAAAATCTTTCTCTCATTTTTTCAACTTAAACATTCAGGTATATTTCAGACCTCTCACAATGAGTATCAATAGCTTATATTATTTAAAGCATATTTATGGCTGTAAAACTTCCTTTAGCAGTGCTTTAAGCTGCAAAAAATTGTGGTGGGCAAAAAATGAAGAAAAAAATTGCTATTTAAGAGGAACAAGTTCTCAGATTAGCGGGGGCAATTGAACCCCTCTCCCCGATCAAAAAATAAATAAATAAATAAATAAATAAAACATTAATTTTTCAACCCCCCTCCTGCCCCAGGTTGAGGCGATTACAGTCCCGGGCAAAAGTGCAAATTCAATGTATACTATGTGTTGAAGGATAAATGCGTACACAAATGTGCATTTGCATTTTGTTAATAAACGGGGGGGGGGGGGGGGCTTTGGACCCCGCTTGGTTGTCCAAATGATGGGCTTGATAACAAGGCACCTCTATTCAATGAAAAAAAACACCTTCAGTCGGATGAATTTTCATTCATAAGCTCTTATCTTATACACTGGAAAAGAAGCTCTTAATAGCTCCGAAACACGTGTCAGCAATTTAAATTCAGCTTTTTATGCATTATAATGTTATCATTAAGTGGATTTAAGCATTTTACGCTTTGAAAATTGGTTCTAAGCCATGAAATAATGCAGATATAATTATTTTAGTGAAGAAACTTTGCCCCCCCCCTTACGCCCCCCTGCACTATTTTTGGGGGTGGCAACATCCGAATTCGTATTCCTGGTGCCAATACCTTTCAGAAAAACCAACTGTCATAATTGTATCACAAAAAGCGCATGGAAAACCAGTTGCTCCCAGACTATGATTCAGAACGATAGGGATATTGCTAATGTGTTAAATAACTTTTTTTTCCAGTGTTTTTAACGATAACTGCATCTCAACAGTTGACACCAGGGTGACACAAGCTACTATACAGCTTCAGGATTTTGTTTTCTCCAGGGACGACGTTTTATGTCAGTTGAAAAAAATCAAATCAACTAAAGCTCCGGGACCAGACAATACTTATCCAAAAATTCTAGTTGAATGTGCAGAGGAATTGGTTGAGATAAAAAAATATTTTCAATGCTTCGTTTAGCTCAGGGATAGTGCCAGTAAACTGGAAGCTGGCTAACATTACGCCGCTCTTCAACAAAGGGTCTAAGGGTAATTCAGAAAACTATAGGCCTGTGAGTTTGACTTCAGTGGTTTGTAAAATTTTTGAAACTTTGATCTAAGTCGAAATTATGAACTTCTTAGAGACTAATAGTTTGTTGACTAGTATGCAGTATGGTTTCAGGAAAGGCAAATCCTGTGCTATTAATTTGCTACATTTCTAGGTTACTAAGGCTTTGGATAACAAAAAGTGTGTGGATATTGTCTACATTGATTTTCAAAAGGCTTTCCATAAGGTGCCGCATGTTGCTCTTCTTAGCAAATTAGCTGATACAGGAGTGGGAGGAAAATTTTAAACTTGGGTTGGAAAATTGGTTGACTGGAGGGAAACAGAGTAGTTGTAAGGGGAAATTTTTCTAATTGGAGTGAGGTTCCTCAGGGATCAGTTTTAGGGCCCCTTTTGTTTATCATTTTTATGAATGATATTCAAGAGAATATTTCGGGAAACATGAATTGTTTTGCTGATGACGTCAAACTTATGAGGATTGTAGATAATGAGGAACAAGTAAATCAGCTGCAAGAGGATTTGGATCACATTACTAAGTGGGCAGATAAGTGGGGTGTGGCAGTAAATGTTGGGAAATGTCAAGTTCTACATTTAGGTCATGGAAACAAAGGTACAAGCTTTTATCTACAGGGCTCAGCTGTAAGTCGGGTAGAAAGTGTTGTCGATCTGGGAGTTTTAATTAATCAGGACTTCAAATTTAGTCAGCAGTGCAGTGTAGCAAGTAACAAAGCCAACAGGATGCTGGGGTTTATCAATAAATCTATTTCAAACAAATCTAAAAGGTTCTTCTGCCCCTGTATAGAAGTTTGGTGAGACCTCAGTTTTGGTCTCCAGATCTTAAGAAAGATATTAATTTACTGGAAAGGGTTAAAAGGCGGGCTTCAAGGATAGTAAATGGGCTTACAGATTTAGATTATGGTTCCAGGCTTAGAATGCTTAAGATGTACAGTCTTGAGCAAAGGAGAGTCAGAGGGGACATGATCCAATTTAAATTTATCAAAATGAATGATGTTGATGGGATAAATTTTTGTTTAGAAAGCAGGACAAGGGGACACTGTTTTAAGCTATTTAAGTCTCAGGCTAACCTAGAGGTGAGGAAAAATTACTATTTCGGTAGGGTTGTGAGTACCTGGAACAGCTTACCGGAGTTGTTATGAGTAAGGGAGTTGATAGCTTTAAGAGGGCCTTGGATCTTTATTGGGGATTGTAATTTGACTAGGACCAGCCTAGTTGGGCCTAGAGCCTGTAGCTGGTCGTCATCTTTTGTATTTGTATCCTTCTATACACCACAATATTCAGAAGCAGAGGCGTAAAATAAGGGGAGCAAGAGGGGGCAGTTGCACCCCAACATTTTTTTCTCAGAATAATAAAAAACAGATTAGTTCAATTTATGTATATTACAATTCAGTGATCACTTATTAAGTTTAAAATGTTTGTCAATTTTCAATAAAGGTTGACAAAACGTAAGACTATCTCCTAGAGTTTATTTTAAAGATAAAGGAATTGGAAAAATGTGTTTTCGAATTCCAACATAAGCGCAGCATGATAAGAAAAGAATTTCATCTTTAGCTGTTTAGGAAATAGCACAAGACACTGAACATTGAAGTAAAACAAAAATTTCCCTCCTCTTGTTCTTACTCCAAATACTGTAGATTAAAGCTTGATTAAAAGTTAAAAACTAATCTCTAGCATAGACATTTTGTGGGATAACTTGTTACAAAAGAATTTAAATCTCTAGTCATAAAAATTTAAATTGTTTTAAGAAATCTAATTTTTCTTAATATTAAATCCATTTTAAGAAATTTTTATTTCAGCCAATATGTATTTTATTCCATTCCGAGGTACTTTATGTTTAAGATTCTTACCCTCTCAAATGAAATGCTGAAATGCAGACTCTGTTTTGAAGATTTCTTCTTGAAATTTCTGCTTCAAAATAGATTATAAATACAAAAATATAACAATAAATCTCAACAACAACAAAAAAGAGAAACATTTCATGGTTGCTAGTTAAAAGTAGAAAAGGTTAAGAAATGAAGAAACAACTAATATGAATCCAATAAACACCATGTGATATTTTGAATACACGTTTATTTGATGCAAACAGAATTCTACACAAGACGAATTTTCATCTAATATTGCTCGTACAATTATGTACGAATAACACTAGATTTCTTAATAACATGTGCACAATCATATTTTCCACGTATAACCTTGAGTCGCAACCCCGGAACATCCTTAACTCTGCCAAATCTCACCAAAACAATATTGTGCTCTTGCAAATTGTGTCCTTCGCCAGGTACATAAGCGACAGTCTCTCTGCCATTAGAAAGTCTTATGGCAACACATTTCCTGTTGGCAGAGTTCGGCTTTTTCGGTTTCTTGATTAGAGTCCGGAGGACGACAGCCTTCATTTGAGGATTACTGTTCAGAGGGTGCCTTCGCTTTTTAACTTTCTTTTCCTGCCCGTAGTGGATGAAATAGAGCTGAGCATCTTCACTCTTCCCGTTCCAAGAGGGCTTGTATTTGAAATAGCGGATCTTATAGCGCTCTTGAACTAAGGAGTGGTTATTTATGTTTTGTAAAAGACTGACCTTGCATTGGCTGCTTGCAAGAGACAACGATGAACTTGATTTCTGTATAAGAGGTGATAGAAATGAAAGCTGGGTTGAAAGTTTTGGAGAGGAGACTAGTGATCTCACCTGATTAGAACCTGAAAAATAAATAATTATGTAAGAAACAAAATATAGTAATGCATATACTGGACTACTGTGCACATTAAGAGTTAAAACATGAAAGTGAACAATTTCTCTTGACCGAAATTTATTGAATCTCAATAAATTTCGGTCAAGAGAAAATTTTGTTGCAAACTGAGTTAAGATCAGTATTGAATCTCAATAAATACTGATCTCAACTTGAATTGATCAGTATTAAGAATTAGAACGAACCTTAACTAATTTTACCTATTTATGCGCAGCATGGTTGTTAGATAAGTACATTCTTATTTCAGAGAAACATGTTAAGTCTATTTTCTAAAAAATAAGTACCCCATTTCCCCATATTGGGCTGTCATACAGCATAAGTATGTGATCATACAGCAGAAGTATCTGATCATGCATGTAACAGTACATGCATGATTATAATGATGCAATAAAATAGTAATTAAAATATTACATAAATCTGTTCAATGTTTTTTTCCACAAAAACTTAAATCAGGTTGCATGTGAAAACGTACACAGAGTTTACTGACATAGTCGGTATACGGAGTGAGTATTAATTAACTTACAACTTTAGAATAAAATAACACAAGATCTATTGCTAATAGCACAGAAAATATAATTAATTTTTTTAATTGAAAAAGACATCAGAAAGGAAATTAATCCACAATGCATTTTGAATTTGGGTTATTGCTTATCAATACCCGAACTACCTTAATGGGAGTTTGGAAGGCGCATTGAATAAGGTTGGCCATCTTATTCACTATATATGAATGTGGTGCCCAATACTTTCCCCCACAGATCTCACACATCGACCAGTACTTTGTACGTAGCAAACATAAAGTGCCAAACTAGAGATAAAGGCAGCCAAGTAGCCCATCTTTGGCGGCGTTCACCTACACAGTGGCAGAACGGAGGAAGACACTATCGAGAGAGGAACGAGAGAGGGTGGTCAGAGGTGAATGTATGTAACACCTAGACAACAACGACAATAGCAGCAGATAGCTGCATTTCTCTATTCAATGTGTAATACCATTTAATATGTAAAATGTAAATAATGTGTAAATATTCATCATTATATTAAATTTAACTAATTAATTCACTGAGTGATTATTAAGATCCTGACAACAATTGCATGACCACCACATGAATGCATGCAGTTTCTATCTTTGGGGTCACTTCAAAGACATGGTATGCAAGAAGAATCTGACAGACTTCAACAGTCTCAAGAAATGCATTTAAGACTCACTTCTTGCGAAGAGAGAAACACCGGCACAAGGAACTGATCACATTATGACTAGGTTGCACTAATGTATCATCTCTTAAAGTTCTCATTTTGAAAACATTATGCACTAATTTAATTTTTGATGTTCTTTTCAATAAAAAAAAAAAAAAAAATGCTGCGCTATTTTCTGTTTTTGTGCTACTTCATTTTAAAGCTGCAGGTTAGTTAAAACTCAAGCTGCATATCCTGAGAGACATAAAAATATTTTTCACATTTATTTTGAAAATATCATGAAATTTTCTATTTTTACTTTTTGAACCACGATATTTTTATATATGTATTAAGAATATTTTTTTTAATATAATGCGTTTGACAATAAGATTACGAAGTACGAGCTTTTGAATTATTTTTTTTTAGATTTTATGTTATCCTAAAATCTAGGAAAAATAATTCCACCACACTTTATCAAGCGTTTACATGTAAGTTACACAAAAGCTAATGATTTCAAATTCACAAAAATGCAAGAAAGTATTAACAACTATATGCTCTTCAAGCTCCCAAAATTTCAGGCCTCCAGTGAGAAAACTGTTTTGCAACATAAGTCTGAACATGGCAATTTGTTTTTTATCAAAGCAGATCTGCAATTTTGGAGCCCTTTTTTTCAGAGATTCTAGAGCCTCAGGATTTGGATCTTGAAAGCTGAAAATTTGCATCGGTTAATTTCAAAGACATGTTTTATAAAATTTCATCTAAATCAGAGGTGGTCGAAGTCGGAGTCAACACTTTATAGACTCCAACTCCTTTTTTCCAAAATCCGTTCGACTCCAAATCCACAGCCCTGGATGTCACTGGTACATGTTTAATACCATAATTTTACATCAAATTATAGGTAAAATATGAAATAGCAAAATCCACAAAAAGTAATCTTCGCTAATAGCGAAAGCCTACCAATGACAACAAAACTTCCGGATTGCGTGCCTGTTCATTATTCAGAGGTTTTATTGTGATTTTTAAAACTTTATAGCTATCGTTCGAAAAGTGACTGCTGTGTTGTGAAAGTTTTGGTATATGCCCAAAATTAGGAAATTTCCAATACTCAGAACTGTGTTGGTTTTGTTCCTGTCCAATTTGGGGCCACATGCAGGGACGTCATTTGGAATTTCCTTTGGGCAAAGGGTGCATACTAGGGTGTCCCAAAAAAAACGAAAGTCGGAATTTTGTAACGCATACCCTCTTATTTTTTTCCTTTTACATCAAAACAATTATAAAAAAAGTTTCATGCAATTTGAACAACGGTAACCCGTGCCGACTTGCGTCCGAAAGTGCGAACTAGCTATT
Source organism: Uloborus plumipes (assembly GCA_038373865.1). Lineage (NCBI taxonomy): Eukaryota > Metazoa > Arthropoda > Arachnida > Araneae > Uloboridae > Uloborus > Uloborus plumipes. The sequence continues at coordinate 20,985 of JAXGGA010014624.1, forward strand.
TTTCACTAGGCCAAATCGAAAAAAACTTTTTTCGGAAATTCAAAGTTTCATGTTGATAAAACGCTTTCCCTAGATACCAACATGTTCCCAAAAATCATTTATCCAAATTAAAAAATATTTAGGTACCCAAAACAAGGCCTAAAATTCATAATTTTCTTCAATAAATAGCTTTTTTTCCATGTATTTTGTAAACAACAAAAGATAAAATTTAAGAAATTATCAAGATGAAAAATATGAAGCATAAAGTATAAAATTAGAGTTATATTTAATATTCGTGGTTTTTCAAAAATATTTCTTGTTATTATAAAAGGATAAGATTTTTGTAATTATCATCCAAATTATTAATTGAGAACTATTGATATCCAGTGCAGTAGTTAAAATTATGCATTTTTTGATTTTTTATGTTCAATGCAATTTGTCAAGTGCACGCGGGGCAAAGTAGATGGGGCAAAGTGAAATAGTTCATTTCGTGTACTTATTCATTCATTTATTAAATCACTCACGTATTTCTTCATTTATTAATTCATTTACATTCTTTTACTTAATTATTTACTCATTAATTCATTTTCTTATTCGTTCTCTATTTTATTCCCTCATTAATTTTTTCTCACACATTAATTTATTTTTTCATTTACTTGCTCATTCGTTTATTTTTCGTTGATAATTATTTTTTCGTTTATTTACGCATTCATTTGATGAAAATTACTGTTAATCATCAAATTGAAAATTTTTCATAACAAAAATATTTTATTTTTCACTTTGCCCATGTTTTTTTGAAGTGAAAATTTTTCACATTTTTTTAACGTTCAAAATAACTGCCAAAGATGAAAAATAAAATTTAACGAAAGTATTATCAAAAAAACATTATTCCTTCTTTATGTACAAAAATTTTTAGAACAAAATTCCCATTTGTTCTTTTTGAAGTAGGCAAGTAAACTTAACTATTTCACTTTGCCCTATATGAAAAATGATACATGCTGTACTTTCTACACAATTTGCTTTATTTACGTTTGTTTTTAACTTCATTTGTAAAAAAAATGTGGTATATAAAGTAGAAAAGTTTAACTTAAAACTTGAAAAAACCTTAATTTTGAGTAATTTAAGGGAGAAATATATATAAAATGAGAGAAAAAACTTATATTTAGCTCTAATTTTATACTTTATGCTTCTTATTTTTCATCTTGATAAATTCTTAAATTGTATCTTTTGTTGTTTACAAAATACATGGAAACAAATCTATTTTTTGAAGAAAATTATGAATTTTAGGCCTTGTTTTGGGTACCTAAATATTTTTTAATTTGGATAAATGATTTTTTGGAACATGTTGGTATCTAGGGGAAGCGAATCAACATGAAATTTTGAATTTCTGAAAAAAAAATTTTTTGATTTTGCCTAGTGAAAAAGGGCAAATTTCATGAAACTTTTTTTACAATTGTTTTGATGTAAAAGGAAAAAAATAAGATTTTATGCATTACAAAATTCCGACTTTCGGTTTTTTTGGGACACCCTAGTGCATACACAATGTTAAATTTACCCAAAAGTGGCAAAAACCACGCCCACTCAGATGTCAATACATTGATTTCCCAAAGTCAGCCCCCCCCCCCCCCCCCAAATGACGGGCCTGGCCACATGCTGTACTCCCTTTCAATTAGGAAGTAAAAAAGAGAGAAGATAGAATTTCCGCTTAAGAAAACTTCCGTATTTTTTCTCCAAAAACCATTGGCTATCCATCAGCATTTAGGTGTTTTCTGAGGCCGATGGGACAATGTTTTCTCCAAGTTAGCATCGTCGGTCAATGAATAAATTTTTCAAACATTGGCGCCTGGGTTGACACATCGGCCTGGTTGATTTATGGGTTGAGCCTTAGTTAATTTTGCTGCTAGAGATTCTCAATTTTTTAGTTCCACAATTTTCGCAAATAAGAAACAAATACTCGATGGTCCCTCAATTTCAAGCTAGTTAAAACATCGAATAGTTTTGATATGAAAATCAATTGCAATTATATAACAAAGAAAAATTTTCCAGTCAGCAGGTAAACTTAAGCAATTATGAAAGCATACATGAAAAATCTGATGCAGGCATTATGCAACTTCCTTGCGTGTTCATTAAACTTATACATTTTCAATAAATATTTGAGTTTTTGAGCTAATAAGCTTACCAAGTGTCGTGAAATATTTACATGACTACAAGAGAAGGATCGAGTGAGCTCTTGAAAAAATAGACATGATACAAAAAAGAAATTTAGAGCCCTTTGTGGACATTTGATTGCAATCAAAATAAGAGGTGTACAAATATAAACTATACAAGTCCTAAATACAAAAGATGGTAGAAATGATTATGTGTATGGAATGTATTACTAAAACAATATAAATTTATGAAGCAATAGACAAATATGCAAAATGCTAAGAATTTGCAAATACAGGACATGTTTCGTAGTTTTTCTAAATATTATTTGGGAAGGAATAATTCAAGCATGACACTTAGAAATTGAACTTTAACATCTAGCTCATAAAAAATTTCTTTAACATTTCTCAAACAAAAAGAATATTTTTAGAAATAAAAATGTTTCTATTTCTAAATCAAACTATAGACATCATAAAAGTAGACTTGGGATATTCCTAGAATTAAAACAAGCTAAGTTGATATGCCCCTTCTACACAACACAAAAAACTTCATAACTATAAATGATTACATTTGAACTGAAGGACACATAAAATTTTAGTCTAAACCTTATATTTAAATAGGTATAAGAGTTTTAATATGTATTTAGTATGTAATATGTATTTAAATAAAACACATTTTACTTGTTTCCAAACCGTGTATAGTTGGAAACCTCAACAATGCAATAATGAAGAATTCAATTGTGCAATTACAAAATCACTCTCAAGGTTTACTGAGAATCAGCACTGGCAGAGTAGAGACCATGTATGTTTCTCGAGCAGTGAGGAAGAAACTTTTTGGCAAGAAACAGTGTTTTAACTAAACAATATGTTGTGGTCAATCACAACCACTACATAATGGGGATATTAAGGTCTCGGTGGCTCAGAAGTTTCGCCTTGAGAACAAGAGGGCGCAGGTTCAATTCCCGCCGATGCCCTGGGTGTTATTTCCTCTCTTTAAGTAGTAAATATTTCTTCTGTTAAATGTTAACAAAGAAGCAGGGCCGTGCTGTGCCAATGCACAAAGCCGTGCGGCGCACGGGGGCGCCAGAGCCTAAAAGGCGCCGAGATATACCGAACAGAAAAGCTCCAAACAGAAAAAAATAAATAAAAGATAGAAAAAAAAAAGAAATTGAACTTTTCATTAAAACGAACTCTAGCGATGATATTACATTGCTCAATGAGACAAGCACTCTGTCTACCTACCCATAAAGGGAAAATTATTGCTTGTTGTATCTAAACACGCTACTCAAAAGCTTAATCTTTTACACTGGAGACACATGATGTTAATGCACACATCAGCATTTTTTTTTTTCGAATAATCAGCATGTATATAAGGTTATAAGCAAATGAGTCGAAGCAAATCTTCTGCTCTTCAATAAGTTTCTTCCTTTCATTGAATCAATACTACGTAGGATTTTCTCTAGTGCAATGTATTTTAGTATTTTAACAATTGTTCGTGGTGATTCGACTGCTTTCTGTTATCGTGCATAAAAAAATACGGTAAGCATATTAGCATATTATTTACTTGTGAGAAATATTTACATATTATAGACAACAGTTTAGGTAAACTTTTCCGTTTCAAAAAGTAACAATTTGACCAAAATTACACCATTATATCCTCTTTGCTATAACCACTAGTTTTTTTAATTAACAAAAAGACCTTTGGACAATACATTTGTATTTCATATTAAATTTAATGCCTTTTTACTAATCCGGATTTTATTGGTTTTCCGGGAAAGATTTCAGTTTCCTATTTTAAGGGGAATATCCTCCACTTTATACTTTAATTCAGAAATATAATCAGTACCCTGTTGTCATATTTTGACAGACAAAAAAGTGTGATTAATTATTTTTCAAATGCAAATTCGAGAGATATTTAGAGCTACTTTAACTTTGATATTTAAAATATTTCTTTTTCCAAAACACAATGGTGTATTAAAGGAGCTATTGAACTCGAAATAACTTTGAGATATGAAGTAAAAATGTACAAGGTGTTCCAAAATTAAATATTTGTCACGCTCCGATTTTCGGCTCCATGAAAAACCGGACGTGACGCTCGATAGGAATTTAAGTGAATCTGAAAACTTTGTATGAGTAGTATTTGACGAGTAGTAGTTTGGTTTTATAAGCAGTAGTTAAAATTCAGAGTTATTCCTATATTTTTCTAGTTAAATGTTTAACGATATTTTTAATCACTTAAATTGTTAAATGTTATTAATATTCTTATTTTCAATGTTGAGATTTTCACATTTCAGTTTACAAATGTTTCTGGTTATGAATTTTTATTCTATCCAGATTGGCCACAATAGAATAGTCGCATCCTTTTCAATGGTGTTAGAGCACTTGACACATATTAGGTTTTGTATTACTCATGTCGAAAACGTTTTGTTTTTACTCCCAAGTTTTTGAGTTATTTGCAGTAAGAAAGTCATGCGTGTGTCCTTTCGCACGTGGAGATTTTTTAAAACTTATAATAATTATTATTATTATTAATGACTTTTACCCAGCTTCTCACTTTTCTAATTTTGTAATTATTTATTTACTGTAAAATGATAAAATCTATTTGGGGCACGGTAATTCGGGAGTGTTATTTGAGATAGAATATTAGTTTGAAATGATTGAGAGTTGACTGCAATTCTCGAAAACCAGGCCCGTCGTGGGGTTTTTGTTGTTTATGCCGATAAAATTTGCACCCTTTGATCCCGCTCCCAGGATAACTTTAATAAAAACGGGACGGTCTAGTGTCTATGTGCTAATTTTAGCTCATTTTTTAACTCCCAAAATAAATAAAAATAGTTAGATAAATTTAGTATGTTTCAATAAATGTATTTCAGTTTAATAAAACACAAGTTGTTTACGCTTTTTTTTTAAAACAAATTATACGCGAAACTTATTTTTTCTAAATTATATTTGTCAATAAAACATTACTGCTGGTGTTAACTATCGAACGCTACTGCATAAGGCGCTCAGAAGACATTTGCACTAGGGAGCCGATCAGGCTTGGCGCGGCACTGCAAAGAAGTCCAACCTCTTGAGGCAATGGCACCCCAAACCTTCATAGTAATTACTAATTAACTATGACACAACAACAACAATGGGGACCATAGAGACTATACATGCATTTCAGAAAACTAAAAGTTCTGGGACATCTTCTCCAAAAAACTAAATCAAATGGATTAAACTGTGGTCCTTTTAAGCTGCACATAGCAGCTACAGCAGCTGTCGGCAACCTAAATAGACATAAGATCTACTTTCTAAGTTTGGTGTGAATACAAGATCGACTGGGGAGGGGGGTGATATATTACATACTTCAGAGACTTAAATAGATGTGTTGCATAAACAGTTAAGTTGAGACTAGGCCGACTTCAAATTGTGCATTAACTCTCATGAAAAATATTTGGATACTTATTAAGTAACCGCAGCTGCTGAACTAATGTCATGTTACCAGGCATTGAAATACTTTCAGACACAAGTATGTTGCTTGTTATAAAATGTTTAAGATATTAATTATAAAAGTTCCAGTAACTATAAAAAGTTCGGAAATTTTTAAAATAAAGTTTGATTTAGACTTTTATGATGTCTGTGATTGACTCCGTTTTTAACATTGTATTTTGTCTTTGTTTTCAAAGAAAAGAGGACACATCATGAATTTTGCTTCATGAATTTTGAAATTTTACGTTCAATAAAAATCAGATAACTTCATTGCAAAGTATGTCAGTGAAATAAATTAGCTCAGAAAAGTTAAAGCTAAAAATGCGAACAAAAACAACTAGCTATTAAGACAAAATAAGGATAATACAGACATCTACCCTTGCTAAAATTCTGAAGAATGGTTTTACAAAGAGAAATATTACATTAATATATAGAATAAAGAAAATAAAAGAAAATAATGTTTAATTGCCAACATCATTTATTTATTAATTATTATGATTATTATTATCAAAGTGAATGAGGGAACTCCTCTTGAAGCTTTATGTTTGAAATTTCAAAAGAATTAATTTTAAGAAAAACGAAAAAGTAGCAATACTGTTTGACCTTAACAACCTACTGTGTATTTCCACACTGCAAAAGTTTATGTCTGATGTATTGTGTTTTACCACAACCTTAACTCGATGTCAACAACTGCCTTCACAGAAGGATTCGAAAACTTCCAGGGAAGGGTGCCTTCTATACGAACTATTTTTAAGGACACGATCAAGAGGATTTCAGCGGATATTAAAGATGAGCCAGGCTCAACCCGAGTCCGGGCCCAAAGTGGCTTTGAGCTCAAAACTTAAAATAGCTTTCGTGCTCATGTTCATGGTAAGTTATTCAATTGGGTCATTCCATGTCAAGTGTCCCAAATTTCGAAAAAATCCCCACTCGACCCCCTCCGATTTTGATGAAAATTTTTTATCCGAAATTCTGTTTCAAGAGCTTAAAAATAACACATAGGAAAAGACTTAAGCTCTTATAGCAGCGATAAGAAGATAATTATTTTTGTTAAAAACGAAACTTTATTTTTTGCCATTTCTTGAGTTTTTACGGATGCGCACACAAAAACTAAAGTTCAAAATCATCTAAAAAAGGTTTTTTCTATCAGAACATAAGTACAATAGTTCCTGTAAATTTTAATAGAACAAATTGACATCAACTTTTGAGGTCTATGTCTTTTTTTCTTTGATTTCACGTTGAATGACGTACACATTTTTGACCTGCAATAACTCTTGAAACTGGTTTGTCTCAAAAATAAAAATAACGTTTTTTAGTTAAGAAATGTGTGTTCTTTCCAATGATGTAAAGAAAATTAAAATCCAAGATGACCCTTTTGAGATATTGCCCTTTGAAATTGAGACAAAATTGAGAAAAAAGAAATTTAACTGGAATTTCAACTTGCATAATTCAGCAATTATTTGAGCTATCGAGATGCCACTTGCACACCTTTCGGACGAACTATCAGGCTATAAACGAGGAAAGAATTAGCTTCAGAAAGTCATTCTCTCAGCAGATACAAGCTGATAACGTATGATCAAAATTTACCAAAATACGATTTTTTACCAACTTTGGCAGCAAATTGCAAAAAATTTACAGTGTATGGAGCTTTTGTTACACAAGTAGGCTATTCTACCCTAAACAGTGATCAGAATCAGCAAATTTGAGCCTGATAATCGTCTTAGGTCGCGAGCAATAAAAGCACAAACTTGACGATTTGGTCATTTTTTTCAAGACACTAAAAAGAGGCCTTTTTCCCATAATTTTTATTGGCTAAACCATAAGGCTTATAGAGCTATAATTTGGTATGGTTTCATGTAAGTCTTATATGTACATCCAAAAAAATTTTCATCAAAATCGGAGGGGGTCGAGTGGGGATTTTTTCGAAATTTGGGACACTTGACATGGAATGACCCAATTGTTAATCACCAGACAAATACATTTTTTTTTTTGTTTTACAAAAGTATTATTAAAAAGAAATTCTTTGCTTTAGTGCAAAAGTGTACAAAACTTGCAACACAGGAAAAAATGTTTCACTTCTAATTTTATTATGCATCTCTTCTGTGCTTTCTTTATGTAATAAACTTATTTATTTATTCATTTATTTAAAAAAAAAAGATATTTGAAATATTTGACTTAGATGAAAATTTAATAAAAATAAAACAAGAAATAAATTCAAATATTTATTATAGCACATTAGTTTGCGATTCCTATTACGATATATACTACGGTAATACATCTGAAGAGGAGCATTTTGAGAAAATTTCCTCAAAGTGTTCATCATTAATAGAAATATATACAAAAATCAATAAATAAATAAAAAGAACCAATTGCAGTTTTAATATAAGTTAAGTACCCATATTTGCTTGATATAAAAGAACACACAGCTGAGACTACCATTTCATTCAACCATGTTGAATTTTAGCAGGCACAGTGTAGAGAGTTTTCCCCTCAGGCTCAAGTGGACTCGGATTTTGACAAGAAACAATATCTTCCGGGTCAGGCTTTCAAAAATGTGCCCAAACATCTCTAGTGGATATCCTATCACTACATTCTGAATTTTAGTCCATCATGTTAATTAAGCTATTATTAATTATTTAGTTACTAAGAGGCTGGAATATAATTTCAAAGTGCAAGATTGACCGATTCTTTTATATGTGTGTGTGTTTGTTTTTCCCTCATAGGAAGGGAAAAAACTATTGGGTTCTAAGTCGAACTGTTCAGAACTTGTCCATACATGGAATTTTTTGAGTTCAAAACATTATGCAATTCTAAATTGAAGAAATTAACGAAACTGCTGCATAGAATTTGATTTGTGGTTTTACAAATGTGTTTACAAAAAAAGGTTTCAAAAAAGAGTCAAATAGAGACTTTGTTCTAGAAAATTACCTTTTCATCAAAAAGTACTTCATCCATGCTTTCTCACAATCAATGAGAAAAAAAAAATCATTTTCAGATGGGAGTTTTTCGGTATGTAGCATATTACCCAAATTGTTTTCTTCATGATTTTTTTTTTTTTTTTTTGATCTCAGACAAGCAAACATTCAGCAATTTTGAATGCTATATCATGTAAAATATCACAAAATCAAGTACTATAAAACTAAAATACCTATTTAAAAAATCTTACATGGTAATAATGATGAATAATGACTAGCAGAATTATATAAGTTTTTGCATAGCTTCAAAAAACTTGCCATTTCTTCTAACCTAAAGGGGAAAAAATATAAATTATTTCATTTGAAAATAGGAAAATGTTGTCAAGATATTTTTCTAGTCAATATAATTAACATTTTAAGACAGTTAAATTATTCTTGACAGTTTGGTTAGTGATAAACAGGCACATTACATGCAAAATGTTTAAGGAATACACCTTTCTTGTCCCTAAATAAATTCAGCACACAGACAAGTGTTACAGTGAATCATGTTAAAATTAATTTTTCAGTTAATTTAGTTTTGACAGTAAACATTTTGATAAATAAAAATAAAATCTTTAAAAAGAAAAAAAATGCGATTTGACAATTTTGAACATTTTATTACATAGATTTTGAGTTGTTCAAAAAGCCTTTAACTGTATGTTGACTTAAGAAATCAACATTCACTATTGGAGTACTTGATCATTCGTCTTTTGATTTTTAAAAGTAAAAGAAACCCAGACAAGAGACTAACCGCTTGGTAAGCCAATAAAAAGCTTACCAAATTGCAGTGACTTTGAATATGTACCTAGGATTAGTATCAGTATGATTAGCACTTGTTGGAAGTATTAAAAAGGAAATTGGTTGTACATTTTCTTCTGAAAACATATTTTCTTATCAACAGGACAGAGACAGAGAACTTGCAAATTTATTATGCCATCTAGGTGGCCATTCCAGCCATTTGCATGGATATGTTAACTACACACACACACTTTTGGGTTTCTGGCACCTACCACAACACATGGCTTAACCAGTTGTATGGCCCTCCAAAGAAAGCTGTTTTTTTACCCAAACGAGGAACCGAAAACCCCCTGGACCAGCATCCCAGAGGTTGATTTGGAATGGGAATATGGAGGACTATGTGACCACAAACATATTTACCGTGGCCCAGTTACTATTATTAATAAGGTGGATCTTCGATTGGCTGGAGTCGAACCAGAGACCGTCCGGTTACAAGCCTAACCAATGCTAAAGGTTATGCCTTACCAATCAGGTCATCACAGCCTCTATGCTAACAAAAAAGGTATTCCATCAGTGCAACTGTGCTATTGGTACATTAGCATTACCAGTCGGATTTCCTTTTCATCTGATAACTAAAACACTTACTCAAAAATATGAGCCAAAAAAATCTTAGCTCAAAAAGAAATTTGTTTAAAAAAAGTAAGAAAAAGTTGCTGCTTGTTCATTTTTTCAATCTCCACTTTTTTTTTTCTATGCTTGCCAAGTGGATATTTTCAGGCCCACCAGGGACATATTCAGAGAGGAGATTGGGCACACATCCACATCCAATGATGGGAATCAAATCCTTCAAGAACTAGTACGCTTTAAATCTTTCGAGATTTTTTAAGGGAGAAATAATAATGAAGGTGATATTGAAATATTAAACATATAATAATGAAATATTAAAACACCAATAAATACTCACATTTTTCAAGCTCATCTAATGAAACAAAAAACATATTTTTTAAACATTTCTAAATAGAATTTTGGTGTTCATTAGCTTCTTCCAATTCCTTTATTTTTATTCCAAGATCATCTTGTGCCTTAAAGCTAGGGTTTAAGCAATTTTTTACCACAGGGTTCAGGTCTCAATCTTTTATACAGTAATGATAACTTTATTTATTATTAAGTTAGAAATATTTTATACAGTCAATCTATTTCTTTTCATTGCACAGATTGTATTCATTAGGCTAAAGCTTTTCTCAGCTTAAGCAAAACGTACAGCAATGGTTTGAGGA